>JAJOOH010005135.1:0-16728 GCA_029582605.1 Solanum gracilifrons
TGAATTGGAGAATAAATATTGATCATCAACTTGAGAAAATGCACTACTCCATAATGTTACCTGATCATATATTTTAAGCTTAATAAACATTTTCTTACATCTCTTTTTTATCAAATAAAAGTAAACCCTTCTTCCATCGACTAGTGTTTATTCTGCTGGTCCTCTTATAGTGTCACTTCTTCCATTCATTGGAGAGACGACAGCGAGAATAACCAATCCACCCAAAACAACAATCAAGACACCCAAACAGTTCACTAGCAATGCCTCGGTGGAGTAGCGTGAGATTATGTGGCTTGCTTGAAGGAATGTAGCTTTCTCTAAGAAGCCAGTAGCACAGGTAGCAATAGCAAGGGCATATATATAGATGCCAAAAAAGACATGCCACGGTAGAAGAGTCGCTCTGCTGTTCCTTGAACCACCTGGATACCAGAAAGTTGCAAAACCAACAGCCCACTGTCCAGAAGTTATTGAAAAACTAAATTATGCACTATTACATATAGTAATAAGGACGCTGCAAAAGAACAGGAAAAGGGATACAACAAAAGAGTAGCATAGGAGAATTAAGAGAAGTACCTGGACACCAAATAGAAAAAGGCAAAATAAGCCCAACCATGAGTGAAGACTGTAAAAGTTGTCGATTCCTTTGTCATTATGAAACTTCCAAGCAGCCCATAGACCAATTAGACTCAAAAAGAAAGCCAAGAACTGCAGGACAAGATGAACCGATTTCCGGAAGCTCTTTGTTCCTGAGACTGTCTTGTATGCCAGCATTGCTGGAGCAATCCACACCAAATTTGGAGATTAACATAATCCATGACACAAGAGATACATAAGCTATGCTGAATTATTCTGATTAGGATGCAAGAACTGAAAATGTAACTCAACTTTATGTGAACACCTTATTTTTGACGTTTTTAATTACTCCCAAAAAAGTATCATGTTTCTCTTATTGGCGCATCTTTTAGTTTACCCTTTTATTTTATTTTATTTTATTTTTCTTTTCTTATTTATGCATTTTTTAAGAGTATTTTTTATATATATATTAAATTTAAAAGGTGCCAAAAAGACTCAATTGTAGTTTAATTGGGCCAATTTGGATCCAATTCCGCCAACCCAATCAAACCCAACCTGGTCTAGTAAACCGTGGCTCAAAACTACATAGTTTTGGTTAAATGGGTAGAACTCAATTTCATCCCTCTATCCTCTTTTCATCCAATGACCCTCATTTGACATCTCTATCAAGCAGAAAACATCTCAAAAATCGTATTTTTGACCTCCATAATTCTCCGTCTTCTTCCTTCTCCTCCTCTCTTTCTCCCCACCACCAGCCACCTTCAAAAAAACCTTCAAGCTTCAATGTCTGCTCTAACGACTTCGCTAGGAAACCTAACTAGAATTCGAGCTTGTTTATTGATTTATATTTGACTTTACTAGTTACTTGGATACATATTGTGTTTATTGCCTAATATGGTCTTTGTTGCTTTTTACAGCTTTGATGTTGTGTGATTGTATATAATAATTGTCTTCTCTCGCACACCATCCTGAAACTCTTAACACATTCACCATTGTTCCTGTGTGTGAAGACACGCTCTACAAAAAATTTCTGCCGGTAATGTTCTAGGCTCAGAATTTAAGTCGCACATGTTAAGCGGGGTTGGACCACCAGTGAAGCCGAAAAAGTCTTGCTACCAGTAAGCTAACCATCCCGGGCTCAAGTTGTTCGCTCGAGTAAGACAGTGTAGATACTTTCCCATTTAGGATGTTAAAGATAGCAAAACAAGCCATAAGCAATGATTATCCCAAGTAGGCTATGTTTTGTTTGCGTCATGTGCATTTGACCTAGTGGGACTCGACACTCTTTCCTTTTCGAATTGCTCATTATGTTCTTTGAACTCAGCCTGTTGGCGGTGCATGGTCTCGCTGGTGGCAAACAGGACCCTTTTCAACCGGAGAATCTCAGGATTTTGTTCACTTTTAGTCTGTCGAGCCAAACTAATCCTGCTTTCCAATTGCTCCTCCAATTGGACTATCTTTTCTTCAGCCCGCCTCAAATCTCCTTCCACTTCTTGAAGAGTCAAATGAATATCCTTTCTCAATTGAATCTAGACTTGTTGTTGGGCTATGGCAGCTCTGGCGCGCTCCAACTCTGTTTTAATCGTAATATAATTTGTTGGTCTCTTATGTTCTTGTTGGATTCTTCAGGGACTTCTCTGGATAACAAAAGTGTCATGAAACCATGAGAGGTACTTAGGGACCAACCCTTCCAATATCCTGCTCTACCACCATTTCTCCTAACTCAGAAACTATGCTCACATGCAAAAAATTTCGATATTTCATCGTTGTCAAAGAGAAAGCATGGGGAGTGTCATACATAAATCAGCTCATGTTTTCCTCCGGAGGGACTTCTTAGAGTCGACCCAGTTGGCGCATTACTCGAAGTGGGGCATAAGGTTGGACACCTCAGAGTCGAATCAATACAAGAAACGGACTATGCGAGGACATGCAAAATGACTTCTTTCGCTAGGTACTAGCAGTAATTCCAGATAATCTAATCAACAGTCAATGCAAAGTTCTTTTTTCTCCTAGACTTTGGACCCCTTCTGGAAGACCACATTCCTCGACCCTTCCTTTGTGACTAGGAATAAAATTGAACCAGTCAACAATGAATTTTGGTGCAAGTCTGAAGATACAAGTGTTCCAAGAACAATATTTGTAATATAAGATATTACACCCTTCAAAGTAGGTAGCACTCTTTTTACATTGTGTCAATGCACAAAACATGTCTCCTAGAATCACGGGTATAAGGGTGGGGTTATCCATTGTTGTTAATGCCCTTACTACTCCACGCAGACAAATATAAATATGTTCATCCCGTACTGGAAAAACAATAATCCTAAAAACTGCAACCATGAAAGCAAAGAGTCTATGCACTCTCCATTTTTCTGGATCCCCATTATTGCTAAGTTGGCCATGATACTTTTCTAATCCTTCATTTCTGACCATACCTCTTAAACAAAAAATTTAAAGAAATCCATTTGTTTATCAAACTCTATTTCTTCGTTTGATTGATTTTCAAATAGTCCGGAAACTTGTTTCCATCAATCTTTTTAGGGACAATAGGTCTTTTGTTACGGAGATCAGAGCCCCAAAGACTAGATCATATCCCCATAAAGCCTGCAATTTCTTCCAGAGTTGGGGTCAGTTCACAATCCGAGAAGCGGAACACATTATTCTTATAATCCCATAAATGAATAATGCCTCAAACACATCTCTTCTAGGGTCGATTTCCTACATGTGCACTAGATGCCCCAAATGACCACCTATATTTTCCATAGTCCTCCATGTTTCTCCATCATTGCCACAAAAGGAGTTAAGTTGGTGAACAAGATTCTCCAGGAAGTCAATGTAAACGAAAATACTGATAGAAACAATAAAAAGACTACAAATAATAAAGAGCAAGCTGGTGATGATATTTCTATCATATTGTTTATTTATTGGGTGTATACTTACTTTTAAGTGTGTGTGTGTGTGTGTGTGTGTATATATATATATATATATATATATATTTATTTTTATATTTTTCTTCTAAAGAAGAGAAGTGCTCAGTAGATTAAGAATGGATAGAGAGATTTTCCTCAGCTATTATCAGATTAACGAGATTATTCAATAACCTCATCATCGCACCTCTTTCTTATCAAATTAGGCAACACTTCTAAGTATATATATAAATTATCAAAGAAACAAGTATAGATAATTTTCCATGGTGTGAGATGGTGGAGTTGAAAGGAAGAAATGGATATATTCTCTGTTCTTTTGTCATTTTTCATCTAAAGGATGAAATGTTATTTAACAATTACAATTACATTTCTCACATTTAAATTCTTTTTTCATGGCCTTTCTTGCTCACAAAGCTAAGTAAAAAACAGAAAACCATTTACATTCATCTAGCAATATATGGATGAAACAACAATACACGAGAATTCTATCAATGACTTGTGACAAAGTAGCCCTTTGAAATGAGTCATTATGCATAAGTTTTTTAGCTATACAGCAAAAAAAGTGGCATGGTAGAGAGCCATTTAGTCTCTATTTATATCCTCTCCTTATACATAGCATGTGGCTTTTAAGTACACTCAACAACAATGATTAAAATTAATGTGACTGATAGTCTTAATCTGTTTTATAATAAGGTAGTTTGACTTATAGTCTTAATATTTACCTTCACCATTTAGAAGGACAAGGCCGATTACCATTAAAACAGGATGAACCTGCATGAGACAACATGGAAAGCACAAATAAGATAGAGTTTGCTTCAGTCTCCGAAAGGCTCTGAAACTTGAATCACAGTACAACAAAGGAAAAGTAAGAAATAGATCTCGACACTTATTAGTAGCAGATGTGCTATTTGTGGTAGAAAATGCAAAAAATTAGAAGTGACGGGATTGAATTTTCTTGTTAGGCATATCCTACACGAAATGAGTCATCCTAAGTCTCTTCCTCAAACATGACGCAAATCAAGTTCACCAATTGGGAGAAGCAGCAATTACAAGAGCTATCACTAAAGCATCATTTGCTGCCCAGTCCCTTAAAAGGAAAAATGTCCTGCAATATCGGTAAAGATAAGAGAACTGCTCATGATATAGCAGTTTCCCCAACGAAGGACCAAGTATATAAAGCAACCTTGATTCCAATATGAAAATTCAAATGACTGTCATCACAATAATCACTTTCTAGCCATAATCCAATACTTTTGAGCTGTGTGATAACTGATCAATCCATCAAATATACCCTCAATCCCAAACTAGACGGGATCAACAATATGAATCCACACTATCAGCTGTCTGTTCTATTCATGCCAATTCACCAATACCCAATAATTTGTCTACGAATAGGAAAACGTAAAAGGGCAATCATCACAAGCAATGTTAAGTTACAAAAACAATCCGATCTCCATTGTTAAGTTCAAGAGACATGCTAAACTATAGAGGGATCCGGGCTCTTGAAGTCCATGGGTGTTCCATACCACTACAATACACCTATCTATAATATTTCGACTATATCTGGAGAGCACACTGCACTAGGACAGAAAACTCACCTTTGCACCAAAACAATAATTGCATGATATGTGTTTTTTTTTTTTTTTACTGCTAATCAATATCTTAAGCTATCATTATTGCTCAGCTTACAGTGCAAACACAGTGCGGGGTAAATAAAATTAGGCGAAACAGGAAAATTGAAGGAAGCTTACGTTAAAGATGAGAGCTTTATTGTCAGAGATGAGTGCTAAACCTCCTCTGTAATGGACATTCCAAATCAACACCAACGCTGCCACCGCAATTCCGATTACTCTCACCAATAAGAAAATTGGAAACCTTACCACCGGCACCGCCATTGATAAATCCTCAAAATTAGTAGTCTCCTCAATAATACGAAATCTGCAGCTTGTTCAAATAATGTGATGATCGTCGGATTGGCAGAGCTAGGGTTTTAGATTTGCCCAGTTCTAGATCTCTTCTTAATTAAAGTCCAGAGTTACAATGGAAATGGACTTTAGCGCTCTTTTGACTTTCACAGGAAAGACTGGTCCCCACGTCAGCTCCACATTTATTTTTATTTTTATTTTTTGTACAAATTGAATAATGTTGGGAAATGCAGAATAATCTATTGGATTAATTGCTATATGGAAAGGGTGGAGTAATTTTATTTATTTTAATATTTTCGTTGAGAGAGATCTTGTTTTGTTTTTCTTTTTGATCAATTGATGTTGTTGTTTTCATTAGTAGTTTGGAAAAGGATTGAAATTATTCTCGAACTATTCTAAATAGCTTATATATACCTTTTAATTATGTTTGAGATTAAAACTATCCTTGTCGTCTATGTTTTTTACCATACCCTTAAAATGTTATCTTTGCCTTTGGAGATGATATGGAAGTCCACCTAGCAGCCCAACATGACAAAATTATCTTCCTCTCAATAATGTTGTTCTTCCTTATTCATCCCTATCACAAAAAGAAAATCAAATATAATTCTTTCATTGTTCTTGTTTGAGTTGTTGTTCGGACTTTGGAACTCCAATTTCAAAGTGTACCGAAGTTTGTTTGAAGTTGTAATTGCGCGTTGAAGGATCGAGTTCATTGTTTGGATTTTGAGGTCATAATTCACAAAATTGATTTTTAAATTTTCAAGTTTTTTAGAACTCTTTCATATATTTTTTTATTTATATTTTTTGGGGATTTCAACTCAAATCTTCAAATATCAATCTTCAAACTAAGAAATTAATTGTTAAATGTCAATTTTCAGCTTCAATTGCAATGTCCAAACAATTTTTAGTAATATTCAATTAAATCTCTTCAAATTTTTGCACTTCAAAAACCCAACAAAAGCTAGAAATTTCCCACCAACAAGCTTTCAAATAGCTATTTTTTGAGTTTCAACACAAAAAAATGGCTTCAATAGTTTTTCAACATCTTTCAACCTTGAGAATTATTTTTTCAGCCTCAGATTCGATGGCATCAAAACCCAAACAATGAACTCGATCATTCAACACATAACTACTATCTCAAACGAACTCCAGCGAACTTCGAAATTGGAATTTCATAGTCCGAATAATAACTCAAATAAGAACAATAAAAGAACTATTTATGATATTTTTTAATTTTTTTTTTTTTTGTGTTAGAGATGAACAAGGAAGAACAACATAATTGAGAGGAAAGGATTTTTGTCATGTTGGACTACCTAGATGGACTGCCATGTCAGCACATATGACAAAGATAACGTTTAGGGTATTTGTGGTCCAAAATATAAATGCAATGGTAATTTTGATCCTAAACATAAATAAAGAGTATATATAAGCTATTTCGAAGAGTTTGAAGGTAATTTTGATCCTTCGTTAGTAGTTTGTGTTTCTATTTGATTATATTTCTTAGTCTTGCCTTATGGAGTCCATTTGGATTAGTTGATAGTAAATAAGTTTGATTTCTTAGTTTTGTAATATGAAGCCTATTCGAATTATGTCTCCTATTTTTATTTATTTATTAATAACTACTAATCCTTTTGTCCATTTCTATTTGTCCAATATTATACTAAAAGTAAGAGCCCGTTTGAATTTGCTTAAAAAAAGTAGTTTTTAAGTAAAAAATAAAAAGTCAAACTGAAATGATTTTTAAGTCAAAAAATAAAAAATAGGGGGAGACCTACTTTTGGTTTTTGTCTTATTTTAAGTCATTTTTGACTTGTTTTAAGTTATTTTTTATATTTGTCAAACACTACCAGAAGTCAAAAACTGACTTAAAAGTAGGTTTGACCAACTTTTAAGCCAATCCAAACACCCTCTAATACTTGTTCAGTTTCAAAAGATAATTTATCATTTTCTATCTATTTTATTTCAGCTATTAAATACTTTTAATATCTCATACACTTTCCAAAGTATTAAATTTAATATATTCAAAAAATTATATAGTAACACCACTCTTATTATTTATTGTTTCTTAAGATGTTTATCGGAATCAATAGTGGAAAGTTAATATTTACAAAACCAACTGATTCTAAACTCAATCTGTTGCTCACATAAAATTCCAAAACAACTCCAATACATATAGTCTTAGCTAGAGTAAGGATAAGGATAAAGAAAGTCACTTGTAAGGATGGTTACCCTCCTCTCCTTATACATTTAGATATCCAGAATTTCACCTACCCATATGTTGGAAGGCACACTCTACTCCATCAGACCAAAGATTTCTTGGTGATTTCATTTATGCCTGGCCAGGTAAAACTTCTACAGTAACTTTTAATTGACTTCATCATCTTTGATTAGGTAATGAACATTTGTATTCAATAGGATTAGATTTCAAATATCACTGATTTAATCAATTGTACTGTGCTAGCATAAGATAGCTTTTTGTTAGTAGTGGTTGTCACTCCACTGTTTTCAGTTTCTTGAGGCAGATCTTCAAAATATTACAAATGACTCATAGCTGAACACAAATAATTTAAAACTGAGAGATGGCTCGATCGATTATTTGTACAATGTCATGCAATAGCAATTTGAATATATACAGTGTCACATTAAGACATTATGAACACAAGAGGGATGGATAGCAACAGCTTCCAGTGTACAATAATTGAAGATTAGCAACAGCTTTATTTCAACATCATGTAGGACCTAGAATGAACTGGGAGGGATAAAACAATATGCTGCAGACTTAGGTGACCATCAAATGCTGCAGTCTTAGAAAGGGCTGATCCTGCGAGCTAACTTTATTAAGATTTCTGGAGCAAGCCGCTTTCTTGGAGGTGCCATAGCATCCTTAGCAAGAGCTTCTTTGTCGTTAGCATGTATATATGCTACTATACAGTCTAAAAGGTCATCTTTACCACCTCTTAGAGGATCCTGCAGTTCAAGATCAATTAATTTTCAGCAAGACACTGAAATTTCATCTTTTCCCTAATGATTTCAGAAAAATACTACCACGATAAGTAGACTACATAAAAATGAACGAAGAGTTGCATACATGAAGGAATACATCCAGGTGAGTTTTTCCATCATACAAAATCAATTCAGCTTGAACTCCCACTCTGTGAAGTGTATCTACAAATGCTTTGCTGCAGAGTACGAGCAAGTTCAACATGTTATTATACAAGGTCACACTCAAATGCGATAGCCATTCTTTATGTAATCCATTAAAGTAAAAGTGGTGGGTCATCATTGCCCTTCAGAGGGAGTTCAGACCTTGAATCCGATGGAATGGAGCTATCTGAAGAACCGTGTAATAGGATAATGTGAGGCAGCAAATGGACAGCAGCTTTAGAGCTCCAATCTTGTACCACAATTTCAGGAGAGAATTTTTGCAATGACTCCTCCCCTTCCATTATACTGTAGATGACAAGTTAAAATCTGACTTCACAGAAAGGTAGGTGTGGCAACATAAGCTAACTAAGGGTTTGTTTAGCATGAAGGAAAATATTTTTTTGGAAAATGTTTTTTTTGGGAAATAAGTGAGTTTCTTATTTATTTTCTTATTCGTTACATAAGCAAAAGATATTATCCTAAAGGCGTTTGTATATAATCTTAGACAATACTATAGGAGGGTGGGTAGTGTAGGGGTGTGGGTGTGAGGTGGTTGGTATGGGCGTGAAGATGGAGTATGGTGGAGGTTGGGAAGACGCAATCAATGTGGAATATCACTTGTGAAACTTGTTTGGAATATCACTTGTGAAACTTGTTTTCTCTACTTCCACTAGGGAAGTCATTTTCCTCATTTATAAGGAACTTGTTTTCCTAGAGAAAATATTTATCCAAAAATTTTGGCCAATCGAACATGAGAAAATTGAAAATGTTTTCCTCCATACCGGACACACCTTAAACTTTTGCTTGTTATGTAAGATAATGCTGTTAGCGGATATTTACCTCAAGAAAATTGAGCGATATAACCCTCTATTATTGAAATGATCAACTAAATTGGGTAAATTATACCTGTCAAACAAACAATGGAACACCAATTAGCAAGAAATCTAACATAAAATAAAATAAAAGAAGAGCATGCCAACTGAAGGAAAATAAGACATAAAATGCACACAATTCTTTGGTGAAGCATTTGCAGCACCAAAAGAATGCTGCGGGGAAAAGAAGGATACAGCAACATGGTATAATGAAAGCGCAGAAGTTTAGGGAAAGAAAAGGTAAAAGAAGAAAATCTAATTCCTTTATTTGATTTTGATCATGTGAATTGCAACCATCCAGATCGAAAACAATAACCAATAATAACTTTGCTATGAAACTGGCCACTTACGCGCCTGACAAACCAAAAAAAGCTTTTATTTGGGAGGTGCTCCAAGAAACAGTTTCTCCTCTAGATTCTTTGATCGCCTGCTTCACAAGAACACAAGAAGAGATATGTGCACCAGCAGATTGACCCGTGAGATAAATCCTGGAAAATACAGACAGCATCACAGAGTTGAAAATATCAAGTCTTTGATAAGTAAAGAAAGGCTTCTTATGAACTGTCCAGATTTTCTATTTCATATTTTTCTGCTCTAGTTTGTATAGTGAATAACTAGACTGTCCGTCAAGTCATCTGAGTCCAGAAGAACTGCTATCCAATGTCCTTCACATCCATAAATAAGAATTACGAAGTGTTGTACAATCTAGAGCTGAAAATAATCTCAATCATCCTTTTTAGTGATCTGGGCATGCTTATTCAACTCTGCTCTAAATGCAAATCAGGGGAACAATATTAAACCTATTTGGATCACCACCATAATCAGCGATGCTGCTGCAAACAAATGAGATTCCCTGAGACACATCTTCCACCATATCTCCTATTGTTCCCTGTGGAAAGTTTCTGCAGCCAAAGAGTCCATTATGCATCTCGAATGTGGACAAGAAAAGTGTGATAGTGTGATGGCACTGCTGACCAAAGAAAATGGGAGGGCAGGGAAAGTAGTAATTGATGCAGTGTATATCATACTATATAATGATGTTTTGACCCCATCAATATCTTTTTGGAGAAAAAAATTATTTTTTCACGTAGTGATACTAAAGGTTAACGCAGAGCCTTAAAGATAAAAGTGGGGCCTGTACCATATATCAATGCATAACAGATCAACTAAGATTGCCTTGTGCAGAATTGTGTTCTATTGATTCGCTATAAAAATCATGTTTTGGTTCCCCTTCTATCTAACGAATCATCCAGGAGAACCAGTAACATAAAACACATTACATGCAGCATGAAAGTGGACGACAACCTGTAGTTTAAGAATTCAATCAGTTACCTGTAATCAATGCATGCCACTATAATGTCATGTTCTGATAATTGCTTTCCTAACAGAGAACCCCAGGCCTTGTACCTGCATGAGTATGTGGGACTTCAGCATCAATGTTAGATTCAGATAAGCACATCATCCATCCAATCCAGGATTGAACATGTCATGAATAAAGTAGAACTAATTAGGGATATATAAGTGCTAGAATCTATTCAGAAGGACCTGAGCATAACCAATTTTGCTTTTAGTTCCAGTTATTGATCTCATGTGTGTTATTATGGAGATGTGCCTGTGAGGCTAATAAATCATTGTTCGGAGGTAACTCAGTCATGCAACATGTTTGAATCTTTGTCACGGCAGAAAATCTGAGGAGAAGGAAGTTCTTATCGTTGACGTTTGTTTGTGCAACGAGAGAGGAGAAAGACCACTTTATATAAGCATCTTAATGTTGCTACACTAAACCTCATATTTAATGTTTCTGGAAGTCATGCAGAACACGCCCCCATACAGTAAAGGAGCTCTTTAGTGCTTCTATACATTTCATGAGTAATGTCAGATTTGTAATCGGATGAAACTCCATGAGTTCTTGATGGGGTTGAAATTTTAGTGTCAATAACTCAAAACCTTTATTTGATTGGGTATCTTTGACCCCGACAGGAATTTTAATGGATAATTCTTTCATCTAAATCAAGAAAGGGGAAGTTGCAAAAAAGGTGTTTATCTACCAGAGCCCAGGTTTTATTCCAGTTTAGGATACAGTCTATCCTTGGAGGCTTCCAGCACTTCACAGATTTGTTCTATCTTGTGGATGCCATCCTAACATGCATCCACCTAACTTGCTACTGAAAACATGATTGAGATATCTAGCCAAACACACACGTTAGATTCTCAATATTTTTTGTCTTCAGAAATCATCACTAGTAGCTTCATGAGAACTACAATAGCTTGTGAAGGCAAAAGACTGCTGGAATCTATTTAAAAAATTGATAATTCTGGAATTTGGAAACCATAATCAACTGCCTGCTTATCCCAGGCTGTAGATAGTAGTAGAAGAGATCTGAGATCATTATACACAATTGACAATGTTTCATACTTCTCCTGTTGTCCATACATAAATTATATCCATGCTAAGGAAAGAAACTTGACTATTTATGGGCTTAAAACAGAGCATCTCGAATCTACTACTACCTCGTCCATTGAGTATAACAGAGTAAATGATGGTATAGCAATGAACATCGGGATGATACTAGGAAATATGGTCCAAAGAATCTCGATAGTAGTTCCATGAACAATCCTTTGCAGGATTGGATTTTTTTATAGTGGAAATGCCATAAAGCGCGACCCGAGATCCATGATATGAAAACCAAAAACAGAATAACGAAGAAAACTTGTAATTTGATGCTATTATCATTGTTTTGTAATTAGTCGATAGGGTCACTCAGATACACAAAATTTACAAAGCTGATATGAATGCATCACCAGGGATAATTTTCCCTAGAGGAAATAATATAGGAAAACATTCTCTTTAAGTCTTATGTTGTTCAAGTGCAAGAGTGGCTACAGCAGTCTTAGTAAGTTAGGAATGCTCTTTATCAATTTCATGAAGAGAGCAGAAACCTAATATCCTATAAACAAAGTTAATGATAGTTCATAGCACCAGAGAGGTAATTAATGATACAAAAAAGATTACATACTAGAGGAATTTAAGGTTTAGAATGATAGAAAGAAGAAGTATCTAGATTTCTTACTCACCCAATGATCCATGCTCCACCTGTTACAAATACCACAACTGGCTTTGGGCTGTCTATCTTTGCTGGTAGATATAAGTCCAACCTGAAACATAATGTCAGTTTGAGTCGACCTAAGAAAGTAGGTCAAGGAGAAAAGAAGACCAAATGACACACCTATTCCTCGGCTGATCACCATAGACAACACTTCGCCGGACCAGTGGTGAAAAGAAATAATAAAATGCAACTGTCACAATTGACAGAACAAGTTAAATTTGATCCCGTTGTCACAGTTATAGACATATATAGTTGCCGAATAAAAATATAAAAAATGCACATGTCTCTGTCAGAGGTGGTCCTAGGTAAATGTGACACATAAAATGACTACAAAGACATCCCTCTCCATGCTAACCATCCTCCAACACCCCACCCCCACCCTAATGAGAAAATGTTCCACAACAAAAATATTTTGTCACATGAAATGTTACAACGATTAAACAGGCTTTTTCATGACTGCTTTGCAGTAGCTATTTGCTTCTAGTGGGAAATGGTGACAATATATCCCAACAAGAATGCATCATCCAATTTCCTGATTTTAGTTTTGTTGTTTGAAGAACTATACCAGAAAAGTACTTTGCCAGACATGTGAATGAGAAATATTAGGGAGTTCATTTATAGCGGCAATAGGCATTACTATTTATACCCAGCTTTCTAACTCTTTAAGACAATAGTCATAACACTATTCCATAACAAAGAACGCATTAGCTGTTTTACTGATTCTGGTTCTTCTTATGGAAGAATTATATTAGAAGCAAACCTTTTTGGACATATGAATGGTATATTAAAGGACATATTGCTTAGCTTTAATACGAGTGTTGTACACCAGAGAAGGTATCGTCAATTCATCACTCTTTCAATATGAATGGATTGGAAAAGAGCATCTTTTTTATACTCACCTTGGATAAAACCAGGCATAAGTAGCATTGCATATAAGGCAAGACCCAAAAATCTTGTAATCCATCGATAACCTAACCTGAATAAAGGAAGTAATAAGAAACCACATCTTGTTGATAATTCCTCTATATCTTGTTCAGTCACAACTAAATAGTTTCTTTGTTCTTGAGTAGGTTTAAAAAAACATGTTTGTTACAAGAAAATTATGTATGGTATAATTATAACAACAACATACCCAAAATAATCCCATGGGTGGTGTCTGAGGAGGGTAGCATCTACGCAAACCTTATCTCTACCTTTGTAGGGTAGAGAGACTGTCTCCGATAGAGCCTCAGCTCAAAGGAAAAGTTTTGAAGCAGAGTTGCAAGAAAAAATATAACAGTGAAATATCAACAGACAAAGCAAATGAAGCAACAAATAGTAATACACAATGAAGAATAAGAAAAAAACTACACACTACTACTAAGGTTCGTATCCTCCCTTTCCAATATGACGTGTGACACAATTTGGTCACCAACTAGCCTTCTACTCCTAATCATCTACCTCCATAGCTAAGATCATGCATGGTATAATCAGAAACCGGAAATCTCGAAGAAGGCTCTGGAAATTCTACTAGTATAATTTCATAAACTTGACTACAGTGAGAAATTCCAAATCCAACTAACGCTCATTCATTCATATACCGGTTAGTATAAATGATTCAAATTAAAGCTAACAAAGTAATTGTGTACGAAAAAACAACATTTATAGCATGACTATCATCCTAATTCCAATTTCTTCTCCGATATAACCTAGGAAAATGAATCCTCTGTATCCATTTGAGCATATTTAAAAAATAAAACTTGATAACAGTAAAATTCCAAATCAGAGCAAGTTACCCGAGATAACTAAGAAGCTTGAAACTTAATCGAGTAATCAAATAGGTCTCAGCAGCAGCGTGTCCAATTTCACGGCTAAAGGATCCTTGATTATAGATAATTGGAGGCGTGGACTTAGTTTTGCTCGATGGTTTTCTCCTCCGCTGGTAATTATTATATGGAATTGAAGGCAAAGTTGGTAAAGTAGAAACCCTAGCTAGTAAGTGAGCAGTATCCCCTTGATTCTCCATATCCGCGCCGAAAGCATGCAAAATCCCGACGAGAAAGGGGAGATCTCAAATTTTACTCAAAAAGTGAGAAGATGATTCTAGGTGAGCCGGAGAAGGTGAACTTTGGCGGGATATATAGCCCTTTAATTATATAATATCAATTTTGACACATCATATTCACTTGCTAACGGTTCTATGACTGCGACACACACTCTACTTTCCCCTGTATCCATTACTGCTACTATTCACTCGTCCGCGCATTTATTTCTTCATTATATTTTTTATTATAAAGGGTAAAATATTTTTATTAAATTTTCAAAATAAAAATAAAAATTAGGTGTGTCATTTGTTAAAGTTTTGGTTCATTTATGTTATTTTCATTTGAGAAAAGACTTATCTATGTCATTATTCCTTCTATTCTATATTAGTTGATTATTTTTCTTTATACAAATAATGGTATGAACGAGTCTTTTCTCAAATTGAAATCGCATGCATGATCCAAACTTTTAATATATGGCATAAATAATTCTTTTCTCAATCTCAAAGTTCAATAGTATATTTGAGTATTTCCAAGAAACTTTCAAAAACAACAAACATTAGGTCTTAAATAGGACTCTATAGCTATAGTTTGTTTAGTTACGAATAATAGCAAAATGTTAGGAGAGGATAGAGGAGAGAGACGAGCGAGATCTGAGAGAGAGAGAGGAGATAGTGTATTTTTTTCATGGATTTTAGAGAAAAAAATACAAATACAAATTGATTTGTATCTAAATGAATACATATTCAGAGGAGTGAGGCGAGCAAGATCAAGAGAGAGGAAAGAGGCGAGCAAGATATCAAGAGAGAGGGGAGAAAGAGGATTGTATTGTGTATTTATTTTGCATTGTACTCTGTATTTATTTTGTATCAATTGTATTCGAAATATAATGAATTGTATTTTATATTTATTTTGCATTATATTATGTATTTATTTTATATTAATTGTATTCGAAATATAACGAATTACATTTTGTATTTATTTTACATTGTATTTAATATCCGTTTTGAAGCCATCACGGGGAAAAATAACCGCAAGAAATATCAAAGAGAAGAAAATCGAGATCAAATCTGATATAATAAAAAACAAATACGCAAGAAAATGTAGATTAGATGAAAGAATTCACGAGAAAGATAACAAAAAAATATATATATAGAAACAAGAGGCGTGAAGAACCTCATTATTAGAGAATTAGGAATAGAAGAATTGATTCTCTTCTTTGTTTGTTTTGCTAGAGTTGCTGGCTCTTAACGTGAATAACTCGTGAGAGAGGGAAAGAATTTGTTATAAAAACAACATATTATTATTTATTATAATATTTTTAAATTAGAGTTATTTTTTATAAATAAGTTGTAATTTTTGTCATTTTCCATAATTATCCCTTTAAATTATAGTATTGATTTTATTTGTTTAGTTTGAAAAATTATAATGACTTCTTTCTTTCTAGCAGGGGCGGAGCCACGTAGGCTCCAGGACATTGGACACCCTTCGTCGAAAAATTATACTATATATACACGTAAAATTTGACTTTATATTGTGGTATATAGAATTTGGATCCCCTGAAATAACAAAGTGATGCGCAGTGGAGTTGGCAATAGCTTGTGCAAACCTACTTTTTGTCCCGGTTCGATTCCCCGCAGGGTTGTTTTCTTTTTCTGTAATTATTTTGACTTCTTGAATTCAATTAAGTAAATAAACATACGTAATTTTAACATAAAAGTTCAATAGCTTGGTGGTTAATAGTATCATGAAGGTCTCCAAGACCCAAATTCGAATTCGAATCCCTCCTTTACTAACTATTTTTTTTCAATTAAAATTAAATTATTTCCTTAAATTTTAATACCTTTTCCTTATGGAATAAGATTTCCTTAAATTTTAATACTTTTCTCTTATGGAATAAGGTTTTCTTTCTCTATAAATAGGAGACTCATTTACCCAAATATCACAATATTATTAAGAATAGAATCTCAATAATTATCTCTCTGTTTTTTCTTCTCGTTCTCTTATTTTATAACAAAAATAACCAACTTAATATTTTAGTTTCAAGTTTCAATACACATGAGGAATTATTATAATAGAGTACCAAAAAAAAGTTCAACTTCTCTAAGTCAACCAAATAAAGAAACAACGGTAGATCAATTAGAGATGTTGTCACATTCTTC
>JAJOOH010005136.1:0-26152 GCA_029582605.1 Solanum gracilifrons
TATAACTAGCCCCTCCACGTCTACTGCACCTGCTCCTACTAGCACTTTTTGCCCCTCTTTGACACAGAACATGATATACAAAATAGGTAACCTTCCCTATTAGACCGATGTGAGGGCCTAGAGGGTTGAGGCCGTTGTGCCTTCTATGATTGACCGAATGATATCTACGGCATTGTCTTCCATTCGAGAGGAGTTTAGAGTATAGCAAAAAATGATCATGGCCCACGGGGAAACATTGGATGCTCTCACTGCTCGGGTTGAGGTATGCGAGATGTTAGATCATGCCTCTACAGACGTGACAACCTTGAAGGATGATATTAAAGGTCTACGACGTGATGTAGATGAGTTGAAGTCCACCGATATCTCCATGTTATGGGGCAATGTAGATGTTCGCAAGGACCCTATTCCGAATGGCCAGCTATTTCCAAGATCCCTTCGGCTACTATGACCGAATATGCTGTTACAAAAGATGATGATAGAAAGTCTGACACACCCGAGATAGATGAAGAGGAGCTAGAGGCTTGTGCTAGGGGACTGTTTGATGATCTAGACAACTTGGAGGGTGGTTTTGTATGGGTGGCTACAGAGGCCTCACTGTGCGACACTTCCATGACTGGCTCGAGCGGGGCTTAACCCACTGAGGAGATAGTTGCACAGATCTCAAGAGCTGGAGTTGAGCCAGGTATTAATTCCGAGATTTTGGCCACTGAGATGTGAAGTGTTCACCTTAGAACTAGCCTGATAAGGGGATTTTTACTCTCCCTCCATTTTCCTTTCTCTTGATTCATTCAAGTTTTATTGCGCATAGAGGACCTTGTGTAGTCGTTTTTGTGGGGTGAAGGTATTTATCGTAGCTTTTTGGTTGTATTTTTCTTTTATTATGTCTTTTGGATTTTTTATTTTATTTTTTGTTCAAAATTCTTCCTGTTACTTGAATGTGAATGTATGTTGGCTTTATTTCATTGGTTTTTCTCTTGATTGCTTGATTGTGTCTGATTGTGATTCTCTTATACATCTGAGTGTCGGTTACGATCAATACTGATGACTTTTTTAGTGCTCATGATGAAAAATATGTTTGTTCAAGTCCAATGAGGAAATTTGAGTTGCATAAATCTTTTGTGAAGTCTTAGCATCTCATTGTGACTAGTCAAATTGTCGACCTGAGTCTTGTAATGATCGTTGCACGCGAGCTTAACTTGTAGAGTCATGATTGATGATTGTGTTGAATGTCTTGTGTGGTGAGATTTAATTGAAATAGGCGCATGGTGATACCTAGAATTTGCCCCGTTAGTTCAATTGACTAATTTTGGTGAATGAAGGAAATGATCTTAGGTATAAATTTTTGAGAGTAAACCTAATTGATATACCTTTGTGTGACCACCTTGTGTGTGTGTGAACCAGACTTGACACCATTTGAGCCTAACCTTTTCTTTGGATGAAACATGAACACAAATGGCCTTGTCCTCCCCACCTAAAACCTCCGTGAAGCGTTAGGTTGTTTGTGCAGCCAATTGTCACGACCCAGGGGTACCCCCTAGATGTAAGAAAGCACATAGAACCCCTAAAGGCTCCATGTAAGCCACTTAACATATCACAACATAAGATAATAAAAAAGAGCAGAAAATTTAAAACATTTTTCAATACAATCGAAGACTCATAAAACGAAACGGAAGTCTATTAAATTTGTCTCAAACCATATAATACTTGGAAAGAGTTAGGGAAACAGTCCATACAAAATCTAAACATAAAAGGAAAGGGTGATCAAGTCTTCGATGCTACGAGAACTCACCAAAACTTATCTTCTTGATCTATTATGAAGCTAGCCACGAGGATGGAAGTCAATATGATCGAACCCTACATTTGATAAAAAAGTAGGAAAACATATGCATTATTAAAAGAATGTACTAAATATGATGGCTAGCATAAGTCATCAACGTAAGCATATAAGAGGCATTAGTCAACATAAGACATATACCATAATCCTAAGAAACAATAACATGAGTCATAAGCATAAGAGACATCATCATAAGACATATGTTGTAAACATAAGAGATAACAACATATTTGTAGGCATAATCAATGCATCTAGTTTAACATAACATAAGAGAAACACTTCATAAGTCACCTCAAGGCAAGTTTGTGCAATGCATGGATAAGAGCCCATAATCCCACCCATGCTAAACAAGTCACTTTAGGTCCTCATTCATATTTATCATCTTTTGATCTCATCCTTAGTATATTTCTCATAGACAAGGGAACATTCACCTTTAGTCACAAATGTATTGGTAAGCAACTATAGAAACAACCAAACTAGGCATACATCATAATCATAAGTCATAAATATATTCATTACATAGATCATCATAACATAGGATGAACATATCATAGTTACCTTCAAAACATACTTGTGCAATGCATGAATAAGATCCCATAATCTCACCCATAATAAAGACAGCTTCTTAAGTAGCCATGGTTCATAATTCATATTCTTGTTCATATTATTGTCATAGTGGGAATAAGCCTTAACCGATATAGACCATGTAAGCTTAACATGGTATCCAGTGTTACCCACACCCAAATGGGTTGTCCTACTTGCCTAAGATAAGACCATAATTTTTTAGCTTTAGGTGGATCCAATAGCCAAGTAACCTACGAGGGCACGTAGTTTATGAGATAAGGAGATTCCTACTAGAAACCCGGCCTTTCTCACTGTAACACCTGGAAAATTGATAGGTGAAACTAGAGACTAATGTATGAACCTTATAAATTTGGCTAAGTTTAAGTTTAAGGGAGGGTTCAAGGAAGGCGAAAGGATTCACCTTCCTTACAAGCTTCCTTGAACCAAAGCTTTAGCCAATTTTGACCAAGTATATTTTCAAGAGAGGGTTCAAGGAAGGTAAAAGCTTTCACCACCCTTAGAAGCTTCCTTGAACCAATGCCTTAGTTTTTTTAAGGCAACCAACGTTAGGGTTTAAGGACCAAGTGGGGGGGACCACCATGCACGGGGGCTGCCTTAACTCTTGGGTAGTGCACGTGTGCAAGTGGGGCCCCACTGCAATGTACTCCCTTGTAGACTTATGCCTTAGCTTTAAAAAGCTAAAGGTAAGTCCAAGGGAGGGTTTAAGGAAGGTACATCAATTCAAGGACTTAAAAGCTCCCTTGGTAATTTCCTTAGTTTTATTTGGGCAATCCAAAGGAGGCATAAAAGGGGTAATTTCGTAATTTCCTTTTTAGTCCAAATTAAATGGGTATAGTCTATATTACTTTTAAATAAATATATATATGGTATAAGTAGGCCATTTCAATACTCCCATGGATATGCCTTATATTTAAAAAGCAAAAGGCCAAGTCCAAGGGAGAATTCAAGGCTAGTGGACCACTTCAAGGACCTTAAATGCTTCCTAAAATATTTCCTTAGTTTTTTGGGTAAGTCCATATGTGCAGGGGCTTTTTCATAAATATTATTTTAAAGTTAAATTAGAAAGTGGGTATATTTTATATTGTTTCTAAATAACTATATAAGGTATTTTATATTAAAATATCCCAAAAATTAATCACTATCACAAACACCCACTTCAAAATCAAAAGTTCATCTCTTGTCCAATATTTCTCTCTCTACAAGTTCCTCCATTGAAGAACACCAAAATCTTCAAGATTAGGGTTCAATCTCGAAGGTTTTTACTCCAATTTCATGGCGAATATTAAATTAAGGTATGGGAACCTTCATTCATAGAATTTCTTTCTCCCGAAGGACTTTAACACTAATTTTCGAAATTGGGAGTTTGTTCAAAAATAGGGTTTTGATTCCAGCCATGGGTTCTTCTTGAAAACAATTTATTTATGTTAATTATCCTATATTATGATGAATTTGATTTTTATTGAAGGGTTTTATTGTGAAATTCCTCATGAACCCATGTGTTTCCCCAAGACCCCAACTTTATGAAATTGAGATGGGCTTGTTCATGCAATGTGAATACTTAGAATAGTATCTATGTTAATTTAGCCAATTATTCTATTTTGATTCATGCTTAAAGTAGTAATTTTAAGTATGATTGCAAGACATGACATATGATCCTTGAAGGGTAAATTGTAAGTGTTGAATATTGAAGTATAGCCTTGAAGGGAATGTATGAAGGTACTCTATGTTTAAGATTCTTATATATGAATGGATTGATCCACTTGAAAGGTGGAGGTTCTTACTTTTCATGTAGTTATGTATGAAGTTAGGTTCCACTTGAATGATGAAGATCCAATGACTAATATCTGAAATATGGTATTGTTGAAAGACTAGTTTTCTTTACTACTAGACATGATTATGAATGAATTGTCTTGGATGATTATATGATGATTTTAAGGTGAAAGGTAGTTCTCACCATGTTGAATCAATGAGCTATGTTATGAGTTGGGTTGAATGAGGGGTAATGTATTCCTTCACATATGAAATTGTAATTCACCTTAACTATGTATAAGTTGGAGGATAATGCTTAGCACCGAGCGGATATGACAAATGAGGGAGAGACTCTCCCGTTAGTTTTATGCCGGATCTTCTACATATGCTCTCATGAGATGGAAACTCTCCCGCTAGTTAAATAGGTCTGGTTTCTAGTAGCAATCTCCCTATCCCATAACTATGTGCCCGCATAGGTATTAGCTAGTAGATCCACATTATAGCTATATATGTCTAGTTCTACCTTAGGCAAGTAGGAACCCCTTTCCGGTGTGGGGTTATATGACACCGGATTCCATGTAGCTTACATGGTCTATGTCGGTTAATACACTTCTCCCTATGTAATAGGAAAATGAATATGATTTGAACTATACTTGTGATTTCTTGATACGTTTACTTAGTAGGAGTGGGAGTATGAGACTTCATTTTTACATTGCACAAGTAAACTTTCAAAAGGTATAGTGGGTTGGTTCGTTATACTATGGTAAGACATGAAGGTATGATATATGTTGATTGGATTGTTGTTATGGTATGACTTTCCTTATGTATATGTAATGAGTACGATTATCCCTATCTGATAAGAATATGAATTATGATAAGAACATGAGTTAGGTACTATGGTTCCTCCAGAAGTTCTACTTAGTATGGATGGGAGTATGGGACTTCATTCATGCATTGCACAAGTATATTTTGAGAGTGGGCATGGTATGTCTCTCCTATGCTATGATGATTACGAATGTATGCTCTATTATTAATATGAACATGAACTATACTAATGACTTCCTAAAGAGCTTTACTTAGTGTGAGTGGGGGTATGGGACTTCACTAGTACATTGCACAAGTAGACTTATAAAGGGGTTATAGTGTGGTTTCTTTATGCTATGAAGATATATGAATTATGTATGCATGATATGGATTGTTTCTATGAGTGACTTTATTTATTATAAGATATGAGCATGAATGTCTTCTTGTTTATGAATGTTGGATATGAATAAGGTCAAGGTATGTTATGCAAGATCATGGTGGCCTAGAAGTAATACTTAGTGTAGATAGGATTATGGGATCCTATCTATCCAATGCACAAGTACATCTCAATGTTACTTATGTGATGGTTTTATTATGATGATATGATCTTGGCATTGAAATATATATGTAAACTATGTCTTGTGAAGATTGGAGTATGCATTACTTTGTGTTGGAGACTATACTTGTAACTATGATGATATCCTCTATGTTATGATGAAGTGTGTATGGTTTGTCTTATGAGCTACATTTTCTAACTATTTCAAAGATGATGTTCAAAAATGGCATATAGCATGGTTTCAAACAAAAATGTCCCTTTTAAGCATGTTTTAAATGTTTTAATGCGTGGCCACCATACTTAGTACATTTTGTGCTAACCCATATTTCTATGTTTTATACAAATGTAGGGATTGGTCCTTGGTGGTGGTATTCTTGGTTCAAGCTTGGATTAGTTAGTTTCCCCAAGCTTAGTTGGTGAGTCCTCAAGCTTCGAGGACAAGTAGTTTACTTTGAGTTTCTTTTAGTATTTCAATTTAGAAACTACTGTAAGGGCATTGTCCCTATTCGATTTTATTAGATGGTCAAATGAGATAATTTCTA
Source organism: Solanum gracilifrons (assembly GCA_029582605.1). NCBI lineage: Eukaryota > Viridiplantae > Streptophyta > Magnoliopsida > Solanales > Solanaceae > Solanum > Solanum gracilifrons. The sequence continues at coordinate 6,071 of JAJOOH010005136.1, forward strand.
GACTCCCGTTTGTTTTATAAATGACTTCGATTGTAAAGAAAATATTTTAATTTTTTCGCATTATTCTATGTTTTTATGTGATGATTATGCTAAGGGCTTGTACGAGACCCCTTCGGGGGTCAAGTACGCCGTGTTACTTCTAGGGGCAACCCCAGGTCGTGGTAAAGTTGGTATCAGAGCATAAGATTTTGGGATAATTTTAGGTTAATGTCTCATAGACCACGTCAAGTAGAGTCTTGTTCAAGGGTGTGAAGCGCGCAACACTTATGAATGAGAGGTTATAAGATGCTTAGGATTTCACTTCTTCATTACTCTTGAATCGTTCCATAAAACCTAACTCTATAAGATCTCTCTCTTATCCCTTGTTCGATGGTCTTCAAGATGTGACTAGCCAAAAGGAAAAATGCTACATAGACTGAGGGAGAAAAGGTTTGTGGTGATGTCAATTATGACAATATGAATCGGTAGGACTTTATATGATATATTTGGATGCAATCCTTTGGTAAAGATAGGTTGGTTTGTGGTTATGGCTGATGTTTATAAAAAGTCATGATGAGATTTGAAGTATGTTGAAAGATTTGACGAATAGGGTATTTTGGAAATACCTAGATGTGAGAAGTTAGTAGACTCCTCTAAGAAGGGTAGAAGTGGAATTCATCTTGGTTTGGAATCATCTTGTGTGATGAGTGTGAAGGTTTAAGTAATGACTTTCTCCGATCTTAGAATAAAAAGAAGTGATGCTTAGGAGAGGTTATATAGGCTTGCTCTTAAGGGGGAGATGAAGCCCTTAGATAACAAGGTTTGTGAGTGTTCTCCATGTCTTGATTTAGGTTGACTTAAATTTTCACCTTATGAGGTATAGTGAGTTTGAAGAGTTTAGACACGGTTTAGTAGACTCATATCAGATTATGAGTGATGTCCTAGTAAGGGTCTTAGTAAATGATGTTACTAAAGTTGACTAAGAAGACTCTCCAGATGAAGGTACCGGTATTTTGGTAATTTCATGTAAGTGTAAGTGTTATGTGGTATTCCGGTACTACCTTATCTTGTATGATACCTTTTGAGGCTATGAGGTTTAATGTTTCCCCGGACGAGTTATTAGAACCTTTTTTGGCTTTTATCTCCGTTAATGATTTAAAGTTAGCAAATGGGTTTATGGAAGATGCCCCATTACCTTACCCCCTAGAGTTACACTTATAGACTTGGTAGAACTTGGCATATTAGGATTTTGAGGTGACTCTTGGTATGGATGGGTTGCATACATGGTATGTTTATTGATGATAGGACATGGATGGTTAGGTCCCAAGTTCCTTCTGAGATGATGACTAGGGTGAAAGATGTTGAATTCAAAACCCCTTCTCTAGAGTCTGTGCCGGTAGTGAATGAGTTTCCGGAAGTTTTGCCCGATGATTTGCCGGTATTCCTCCCAAGAGAGAAATAGATTCTTAGTTGGTATTGACCTTAGCCCGGATATGCAACTTTTCTCCATTTCCTCATTATAGAATCGTTCCAAAGGGGTCAAAAGAGTTGAAGGAGAAACTAAGGGAATTGCTAAATAATGAAGCATCTCTTTATGGGGTGCTCCGATATTGGTGGTTAAAAAGAATATGGGTCTCTTGAAATGTACATTAGTTATCATCTATTGAGTAATATGACGATTTTGTACAAATATCTCCTTTTTAGGATTTGGTACCTAATTTTGTCATGAGAGGGTGATATTGCAAGTTGTTGAAACCATTGACTTTTGCGAAGATAGCAAAGGTGAGTTTGGTCATATCTTTGGGAGTGCTTGAAAGAAGTTTTACTTGAGGGCTTTAGTAAAGGCTTTCCTCCCAAGGGGGATATGATGTGCTTAGAAAGAATGATTGTTGAGATCTCGTTATCCTCATCTCTTTCTTCTATTCATATTCTAGTTTGAGATCAAGAGTTCCTAGTTGTGCTTATTGTATGTTTTGGGAGTCATGTGTGATTTATGTGTTTACATGTTCTCCTTACGATATGCATGCTTTTGAGAATTCATGTTTAAGGGAAAAAAATGAGCTTTTATGTCTTTTGTTCCTCATGTTGATATGCATTTAGTATGTGTTGCCTATATGATTCATAAGGTGAAAGGTTGAAAAAGCCTAAATGTGCTTTTTTAGAAGTAATTGCATAATTAGCTTCAAGATGTTATGATGAGTATGTTTTGAGTTGGAGAACGTAATTCCTCCAATGTAAATGAGAAATGTTGAAGTTTTCATGCATAATGAGTTTATAGATGTAGTTGCTACTTTCCTGTGTTGCATGGAGTATGTTTGAGATGGAGTTGATATTTTCTCCTAGTTAGTGCATTGTATTATAATGTTGCATACTTGACTTCATGATGAAAATTGACAAACATTCTCAGGAGAGTTCTTTATGTTATGGCATGTTAGCTTCATATTGAGGTCTTAAACTTGTTTAAAGTTGCAAAAGATAGTTCCTCCCATGTTTATGCGAATTGATGAGTTTTGTGCATATTTGTGAAAACTTGTACTCTAAGAAAAAGATGAGTTTAAGTAAATTGCTTTCCTCATGTTGTGGTTCATTGACTATGAGTGATCTACCTTACTTCATGAGAAGAATACATGAGCATGCTATAGTTTGGAGTTGAGAGATTCCTCCTTGGATAAATGTTATTTGAAAATGAGAATTTGCATCTGAGCTCCATGAGTGCATGTTGAGCATGTTATGAATAGGAGATGATAGTTCCTCCTTGAACATAACTAATTATGAGAATTTCATGCATATAATGTTGATAGATGTAGTTCCTACTTCCTTTTGTTTGAAATTGACTATGTTGAAATGGAATTGAAGTTTCCTCCTTTATGTGACGTATTATTTTGATATTTTATGCTTGTTGGGCTGCTAGTCATGAGTCTTTAAATTCCGTAAGGTCTCTAAATCGTCATTCGAGGACGAATGTTTCCAAGGGGGATATAATGCAACACCTGAAAAATTGATAGGTGAAACTAGAGCCTAACGTATGAACCTTGTAAGTTTATGTACAAATTGGAGATATAAAAGGGTCCAAAAATTTGGCTAAGTATAAGTTTAAGGGAGGGTTCAAGGAAGGCGAAAGGATTCACCTTCCTTACAAGCTTCCTTGAACCAATGCCTTAGCCAATTTTGACTAAGTATATTTTCAATAGATGGTTCAAGGAAGGTAAAAGCCTTCACTACCCTTAGAAGCTTCCTTGAACCAATGCCTTAGTTTTTGTAAGGCAACCAACGTGAGGGTTTAAGGATCAAGTGGGGGGGAACACCACACGTGGGGGATGCCTTAACACATGAGTAGCAGACGTGTGCAAGTGAGGGCCCACTGCCATGTACTCCCTTGTAGACTTATGCCTTACCTTTAAAACGCTAAAGGCAAGTCCAAGGGAGGGTTTAAGGAAGGTACATCAATTCAAGGGCCTTAAAAGATCCCATGGTAATGCCTTAGTTTTAGTTGGGCAATCCAAGAGAGGCATCAAAAGTGAAAATTTCGTAAGTTTCTTTTTAGTTCAAATTAAATGGGTATAGTCTATATTACTTTTAAATAAATATATATATGGTATAAATAGGCCATTTGAATACTCCCATGGATATGCCTTAGCTTTAAAAATCCAAAGGCAAAGTCCAAGGGAGGGTCCAAGCCTAGTGGACCACTTCAAGGACCTTAAATGCTTCCTTAAACATTTCCTTAGTTTTTTTGGCTAAGTCCATATGTGCAGGGGCGTCTTCGTAAATACTATTTTTAAGTTAAATTAGAAAGTGGGTATATTTTATATTGTTTCTAAATAACTATATAAGGGATTTCATATTAAAATATCCCCAAAATTAATCACTTTCCTAAACACCCACTTCACAATAAAAAGTTCATCTCTTCTCCAATATTTCTCTCTCTACAAGTTCCTCCATTGAAGAAAACCAAAAGCTCCAAGATTAGGGTTCAAGCTCCAAGGTTTTCACTCCAGTTTCATGGCAAAGATTCCATTAAGGTATGGGAGTCTTCATTCGCAAAATTTATTTCTCCATGAAGCCCTTCAACATTAATTTTCTAAATTGGAAATTTGTTCAAAAACTAGGGTTTTGATTCTAGCCATGGGTTCTTCTTGAAAACAATGTATTTATGTTAATTATCCTATATTATGCTGAATTTGATGTTTATTGAGGGTTTTTATTGTGAAATTCCCCATGAACCCATGTGTTTCCCCATGACCCCAACTTTATGAAATTGACATGGGCTTGTTCATGCAATGTGAATACTTAGAATATTATCTATGCTAATTTAGTCAATTTGTCTTGTTTGATTCATGCTTAAAGTAGTAATTCTAAGTGTGATTGCAAGACATGATCTATGACCCTTGAAGGGTAAATTTTAAGCGTTGAATGTTGAAGTATAGCCTTGAAGGCAATGTATGAAGGTACTCTATGTTTGAGATTCTTATATATGAATGGATTGATCCACTTGAAAGGTGCAGGTGCTTACTTTTCATGTATTTATGTATGAAGTTATGTTCCACTTGAATGGTGAATATCCAATGACTAATGTGTGAATTATGGTACTGTTGAAACACTAGTTTCCTTTACTACTACACATGATTATGAATGAATTGTCTTGGATGATTATATGACGATTCTAAGGTGAAAGGTACTTCTCACCATGTTGAATCAATGAGCTATGTTATGAATTGGGTTGAATGAGGGGTAATGTACTCATTCACATATGAAGTTGTAATTCAACTTAACTATGTATAAGCTGGAGAATAATGCTTAGCACCGAGCGGATATGGCAAATGAGGTAGAGACTCTCTCGCTAGTTTTAGGTCGGGTCTCCTACATATGCTCTCATGTGAAGAAAACTCTCCTACTAGTAAAATACGCCGGGTTTCTAGAAGCAATCAACCTATCCCATAACTATGTGCCCACATAGGTATTAGCTAGTGGATCCATATTATTGTTATATATGTCTAGTTCTACCTTAGGCAAGTAGGACGCCTTTTTTCGGTGTGGGGTTATATGATACCGGATTCCATGTAGCTCACATGGTCTATGTCGGTTAATGCACTTCTCCCTATGGAATAAGATAATGAATATGACTTGAACTATAATTGTGATTTATTGATAAGTTTACTTAGTAGGAGCGTGGCTATGAGACCTCACTTTTATATTGCACAAGTAAGATTTGAAAGGTATTGTGGGTTGGTTCGTTATGCTATGGTAAGACATGAACGTATGATATATGTTGATTGGATTGTTGTTATGAAATGACTCTCCTTATGTAGTTCTCACCATGTTGAATCAATGAGTATAATAATCCTTATATGATAAGAATATGATTCATGATAAGAACATGAGTTAGGTACTATGGTTCCTCCAGAAGTACTACTTATATGGATGGGAGTATGGGACTTTATTCATGCATTGCACAAGTAGATTTTGAGAGGGGGTATGGTATGCTCTCCTATGATATGATGATTACGAATGTATGCTTTATTATGAATATGAACATGGACTATTCTAATGACTTCCTAATGAGCTTTACTTAGTGTGAGTGTGGGTATGGGACTTCACTAGTACATTGCACAAGTAGACTTATAAAGGGGTTATAGTGTGGTTTCCTTATGCTATCAAAATATATGAATTATGTATGCATGATATGGATTGTTGTTATGAGTGTCTTCATTTATTATAAGATATAAGCACGAATGTCTCGTTGTTTATGAATGTTGGCTATGAATAAGGTCAAGGTATGTTATGCATGATCATGGCGACCTAGAAGTAATACTTAGTCTAGATAGGATTATAGGATCCTATCTATCCATTGCACAGGTAGAGGTCAACGTTACTTATGTGATGGTTTTATTATGATGATATGATCTTGGCATTGAATCATATATTTGAACTATGTTTTATGAAGATTGAAGTATGCATTATGTTGTGTTGGAGACTATACTTGTAACTATGATGATATCCTCTATGTTATGATGAAATGTGCATGGTTTGTCTTATGAGCTACATTCTCTAACTATTTCAAACATGATGTTCAAAAATGACATATAGCATGGTTTCAAACAAAATGTCCCTTTTAAGCATATTTTAAATGTTTTTATGCATGGCTACCATACTTAGTACATTTTGTGCTAACCCATATTTCTATGTTTTCTACGAATGTAGGGATTAGTCCTTGGTGGTGGTATTATTGGTTCAAGCTTGGATTAGTTAGTTTCCCCAATCTTATTTGGTGAGTCCTCAAGCATCGAGGACAAGTAGTTTACTCTAAGTTTCTTTTGGTATTTCCATTTAGAAACTACTGTAAGGGCATTGGCCCTATTCGATTGTATTAGATGGTCAAATGAGACAATGTCTAGACTCCCCATTTGTTTTATAAAATGACTTCGAATGTAAAGAAAACGTTTTAATTTTTCCGCATTATTCTATGTCTTTATGTGTTGATTATGCTAAGGGCTTCTACGAGACCCCTTCGGGGGTCAAGTGCGCCATGTTACTTCTAGTGGGTAACCCTGGGTCGTGACACTCACGGAAGAGCTTCCATCTCAAGAGATTGCTTCAAGCAATCCGACCTTTCTGTCAAAAGAGATGCCTTCTAGAAACCTAGCCTTTCTGTCGCGAAAGTTTCCATCTCACATCAATATCCACTCGGTGCTAAGAATAATTCCCACGGACTACTTATTAAATCATAACTTGTTTCATTAGGATAGCTCATTAGATCATGCGTGAGAATACCCTTTCACCGCCCAAGTCTACATATAACATTAGATTCAATTAGGTGAGAAAACCTTTCAACCTAGAATCTTCATTATGTGAGAAAACCTTTTATATCATGTTTATTATGTGTTCATGAGAATAACCTTTCAATCAACACAACAACATAATCATAATCATGGACACTTCACTCTAAAAGTGTTATTAAAGCATATACATAAATCTCATAATCATGTATAATTCTCGTACTTTGCCCTTCAAGGACCAAAAATTATATTTAATCAACACATCTAAAATTCATTACATTATACATAGGTATAATCATAATTAAAGTAATAAAATCACTACATGGATAATCTAATATACTCACAATGTACGTCATGTGGGTAAAGTCCTTCCACAATAATGCCATATACAAAGAAACATATATAATAGCTTTATTCTCAAAGCCTTAACATTCCTAGTTCATTCATATTAGCTTTTACCCTCAAGGCCCTAGAAACCACATTCACACTACAAGCCTTACACTCAAATAATTCTTCACATGGTCAACATATATGCCTAATTCTCAAGACAATCTACCCACATGATTCATTCTTAAGCAATTCTAGTCATACATCATCGTATTAACTTAATCTCAACACTACTAATCATGATTCATCATATAAGCCGTAATCTAATCAATACATGTCTCCAAGATTTACTTTGAAGCAATTCATAAAGTAATTTATCAATCTTAGAAGATCACATCTAAGACCTCAATTTCCTCTTTCATGGCATAAAACCAAACTATATCAATTTCACCCGAGAATCTTAGATTAATCAAGAATACATGTATAATCATACTAAAAACATGTAATTTCATCATAAACAATCATAAACGATCATAAACAATCATAATCCACTCTACTGGATCATAACCCATAACATTAGAAGAAACCCTAGTTTGACTTGGGGAAATCTTCTTCTAAATTAGGGAAAACATGGTAGCTTCATGGATGAAAGGAGTCCATGAATGAATAAGCCATTATACCTTGATTATAAAGCCTATAAAGATTTAAACAATGGAGTCTTGACTTGACCTAGCTTAATCCTCTTCTTCTTCTTCTTCACTTTCTAGAGAGAGAATATTTGATAGCGATTTGCGTTTGTTTTTGGGGTTTAGAAATAATGATTTGGATGACTTAATTTAGGGGTTTAAAGTTTTTATATAGGTGTCCTCAAATAGGCTAAACCGTCATCACTTAACATTAATTAAAAGTAGAAAACCCCAAAGTACCCCTAGACTTAACCCTTAAAACCGCCTCCAATAAACCACCCACGGGGCATGGTTGGACTCACATCGTGTGTTTGTGAACGTGGTTTGGGTTACTGATTAATAATGTTTCAAAAATACTTCATCCAATTCTAAGCATCAATGGTTGTTAATCGTTATAAAACCCAACTAAATAAGTTGGGGTCGAATCCCAGAGGGAGCGGTACGTGTTTACGATTCAATTGGAAAGTGTGAACATGATCAAATTAGTCATAGGAATAAACATTATCGAATAAAGACATTATTCAAATCAGGGGGTGACACGAATGTCAAATGGGGGTTTTTGTTTGAAATTATCAACTACAAACAACAATAAACAATACGAAATAACAATAATGAGATGAGTTCCTGGGATGTGATTCAATTAAAGGCTAATATAGGCAAATGAGTAATTGCAAATATTAGAGAACAGCGAAATATTAGTGAGTAAGGTAGACTATAGAGGAGGTAAACTTTCTCTCGAACAATTTAACCTGAATTAAGTTGATTTCTCTCGAACCTCAACAAGTAAATAAGAACAACCCACACCTTAGTCCATTCAATCTCTCGAGCTGAATGTGTGGAATTGGGTTTAGGATTCACTCTTTCGAGCTGAACCCATGACAACCCAATACCCACACACCATCAATAAATAATCATAGTTTTAAAACTCTCTCTCAAGCAAGACAAAAACACAAGGGTAGAACTGCATTTGGAACTATAATTCTTAAATTAAATCACAATTAATGATTGAACTCACTTCTAAAGAGCATTTAAACTAAAAATTAGCAATACCCATAAACTAAATCAACCAATAATCACATAATCACACCCCAAGAATTGGGTTTTAGTTAAAAATCATAAAAATATATAAATCGTTAACAAAATGAGGTTCCATCAACTGGGTACGATTGATTTCGTCTTTACAATGGTCCAATTTGAAGAATCTCAAAAACCCACTTTCAATTTCTCAAAAGTGAAAAACTTCATAGCTAAGGAACACTAGAGAAAACTTGTCTCCCAGTTCAAAACTTAATAATAGACTAAGATATTATGATATCAGATACTGAACTAAATGTTCAAAAATGTATTTATAGTCCCCAAAAATGTGCTGCGAAGAGTCACTTGGCGAAATAAGTCGGGCTTGCCAAACCACTTTGCGATCCGTCCTTTGGTCATTTTCATCGCCCTTCTACCTTGGCATTCACCAACCTCAAGGTCTATAACTTTGGGTGATCTAACTTTGCATTGCGGAATTACTCGACGTTGAGCCGACTGGTCCTTGCTCTCGCCAACTTGGTTCTTTCCTTCAAGGATTGGCACCCTGGAACTTTAGGCAGTCAAGTAGCCATTCGACGACTCGCCAAGTGGACTTGGCGATCACCAGGCTTGCATTTCTTCATTCCTTCAGCCTGTTTTGTTCCTTTCTGCAAATTAGTGTCCTTGCTTCATTACTTAATCCATATACCGTGAAATCAAGGGGTTTACATCAGTTATTGGTACAAAATAAATATTTGAGGACACTAAGTATATATAAATATATCCATAAATAAGTCCAAATCTCGGACTCATCAACATCCCCAACTTAAACTTTTGCTTGTCCTCAAGTAAAACTCAAGTTCAGTAGTTTAAAAAAGATGTCTCAAACAGTGCTAGAAAAGACTCAATCATTAATGCACACAACAAGACTCAACTTACAAATGCAATGATCAATTGTGCACTGAAAGATTCAAGTTGTGACTCACCATTATCAAAGATTTTCAAGTTCACAATACTTGCTTCAAATGCAAGTTCAAGCTCAACAAAGGTGCTCAAATGCCCTCACAATAAAGATGATTCCATATTCACACACAATCGTACAACACTTTATTGCTCCGGAATCACATACAACTCTCACACTCACAAAGATGAACTCATGCATTACTTCACCCATAGGTTTGCCCTTATTTTACAATCAACAATCGCTTCAGCTCACTCAAGATCAAAAAGCTCTTTTCAAGGCATGTAACAGGGTTGAGTATAAAGGTATTGCCATTTTAGGCTCAGTGGTTTCTATCCTTATGAAATGTGGTATGAAGATCAATTTCTTTACTTTTTATCATCATTTCCATTCATTCTCAAAATGCACCCCATTATTCACTTCTTATGGAATACCGGACACCCCATCTCTTTTTGGAACTTTCACAACTTTATCATTCTTCTTCTCTCTTTATTTTTTTTTGTATTTAGGGGTTCCATATTTTTCACAACCATGAATCAAGGGGGATTTGTTCACACTTCTTGATTTACCTTCTCTTTTCACCACACCCCCAACATAGGCTTTGGGCCTAAGTTGGATATTCAAACAAACCACACTTTATGAGGATTATGGGTGAATGGATAAATAGAGGCCTCAATTGCATCAAGTTTCTTCCAATAAAAGGTTAAGACTCAAAGGGGGTTCAAGCAAGGTCACACACTCACAAGGTTGGCCGCAAAAGAGGTATATTGCCAAATTGTTTCACTTTTCAAAATTGTTGCCTAAGATCATTTCAAGAGCTTGCATCACCTAGTCAACCGGACCAACGAGTCAAATTCTAGGTGTCATCACACAAGGTTCACAGTAAGCTCATCACACAAGGCATTGGCACTAATATCAAACAAGAATCCATATTTTCGCTAGTGTGCAATGTTCATCACAAGAGACTCATTCGATAATCGGCTAGTCACAACGAGATGTAAAAAGTTCACATATTATCTTTGCAACTTTATTTGGCCTCATCGTAGCCGCACATTCATTCTTTTATTAAGAGTACTATTCAAGTCATCAGTACTGATCATAACCGATACTCAAATTTGCACAAGAACAACCATAATAAAAAACAACAAGAGGTGGCAATTTTTTTTTTATAAAGGTTCAAAACCATTTGCATTCAACACAAGGAACCATAAGATCAAACATCCACAAAACAATGTCAAAATACAATTTTCAGTTTCTCCCCAATTTGGCCAAAATTTGCCATTTGATGACTTTAGCCCTTAAGAATGACTACTCCCCTGTAGCGGCGCCATTTTGATTAATAACGTTTCAAAGACACTTCATCCAATTCTAAGCATCAACGGTCGTTAATCAGCATAAAATCCAACTAAATGAGTTGGGGTCGAATCCCATAGGGAGCGGTACGTGTTATGATTCAATAGGAAAGTATGAACATGATCAAATCAGTCATAGGAATAAAAATTGTTGAATAAAGACATTATTCAAATCAGGGGTGACACGAATGTCAAATGGGTGTTATGGTTTGAAATTATCAAATACAGACAACAATAAACAATACGAAATAATAATAATGAGACGGGTTGTTGGGATGTGATTCGATTATACGCTGATATAGGCAAATGGGTAATTGCAATTATTAGAGAATAGCTAAATATTAGTGAGTAATCTAGACTATAGAGGAGGTAAACTTTCTCTCGAACAATTTACCCCGAATGGAGTTGATTTCTTTCGAACATCAACAAGCATATTAAATGAGAACATCCCACACCTTAGTCCATTCAGTCTCTCGAGCTGAATGTCTGGAATCGGGTGTCGGATTCACTCTCCCGAGCTGAACCCATGAGAACCCAATACCCACAGACCATCAATCAATAATCTTAGTTTTAAAACCTTTATGTCGAGCAAGCCAAAAACACAAGAGTAGAACCGCATTTGCAACTACAATTCTTAAATTACACCACAATTAATGAATGTACTCACTTCTAAATAGCATACAAACTAACAATTAGCAATATCCATAAACTAAGTCAAGCCATAATCACATAATCACACCCGAAAAATTGGGGTTTTAGCTATACATCATAAAAAGATAAAACTCGTTACCAAATTGAGTTTCCATCAATTGGGTAAGTTTGATTTTGTCTTTATAATTGTCCAATTCGAAGAATCTCAAAGACCTTTCAATTTCTCAAAAGTGAAAAACTTTAACTCTTCAAATCTATGGAAAACTTGTCTCCCTGTTCAAAACATAATAATAGACTAAGATATTATGAAATCAGATACTAAACTAAATGTTCAAAAATGTATGTATAGTCACCAAAAAGGTACTGCGAAGAGTTAGTCGATGAAGTATCTCAAATCCGCCAAACCACTTGGCGATCTGCCCTTTGGTCATTTCCATCGCCCTTCTTCCTTGGCATTCGGCAACCTCAAGGTCTATACCTTTGGGGGATCTAACTTTGCATCGCGGAACCACTCGACAGTTCGCCGACTGCTCCTTTCTTTCGTCAACTTGGTTCTTTCCTTCGGGGTTTGGCAAATTGGAACTTTAGGCGGTCAAGTAGCCATTCGGCAACTCGCCAAGTAGACTTGGCGATCACCAGGCTTGCATTTCTTCATTCTTTTATTCACTTTTGTTCCATTTTGCAAATTAGTGTCCTTGCTTTTTTCCTCAATCCATATACCTGGAAATCAAGGGTTTTACATCAGTTATTGGCACAAAATAAGCATTTGAGGATACTAAGTCTGTATAAATAAAGCCCTAAATTAGTCCAAATCATGGATTGATCAGTTAGTGGGACATGGTAGATTGGGTCCTTGACCCATGACCCCTTTCCCACAGACAATGGACCCATCCACGAGGCGTGGGTCCTAGTCTCATGGGTTACTGCCTCAAATAGCTTCCATGGTGTCCATCTACAGGCTAATCCACGTGGCATGGACCCATCAACGGGGCATGGATCCTGTCGTTGGTCACAGCCCACGAAGCTCTTGGGGTCCTCCTCAAGGGCCCATGGTTGGTCCTTGAGGGGTTGTACCTTGACGTCCTAACAAGAAAATCTATATTTTAAGGTACGGGGAGGTACATTCATGACTCTAACCCTCATGTCAACCTCGAGTTTAGCCTACCAGTTTTTGGGGTGTTACAATATCTCCCCCTTGGGAACATTCATCCTTGCATGATGATCTAGACACCTTACCGAAGTAAAAGAGTCAAGAGTAGCAGCCCATCACTCATGCAACATCAAAATAATGCACAATTCAAAGGAGGAAACATCAACTCCAAACTAACAAATATCAATGAATCACAAGGAAGTAGGAACTACTTCTAACAGCTCATTATGCATGAAATTTCAACATTTCTCATGTTCTTAGGAGGAAATACATTCTCCAAGCTGTAATGAATACTCAACAATTATCATGGAGTCTAAATGCAATTTACTATAAAAAAAACATATCAAAACATGTTCGTCGATTCGTCTCATGAGGTCAAATAGGCAACTCATACTCAATGCACAACAACACGAGGAAATCAAGCATGAAAACTCCTTTTCTTTCAAAACACAAGTTTTTCATGAATATGCACCATATGAGGAAATCATGGAAACACATAAATCACATATGCCTCCCAAAAACTCAAGATGGACTATTTGTTTCAAGCTAGAGTAATAGTTGAAGGAAAGAAGCGAGGATAAAGGGATATCTTATTGGCCCTCGGCCTCCCAAGTAGCACCCTCAAATAAAACCCTCACTAAAAGGCCACTCCTTAACACTTTCATGGAAGAAACTTCTTGCTCTTCTATTTCTTAAATTTCCGGTCTAAGACCTCTACCGGCATTTCTAAATTAGAGAAATTTTCATTAAATCCCTACTCCTCTTAATGAATTTATAAATGTCGGATCTCCAACACCCTTTTATGTCCTAGAGACATGGAAAACCGGATACACCGATACCACTCATTGCAACTCTAGTTCACCAACAACCTTACCAACTCCACTCAAGATTTCATATGAGCCTACCAAACCGAGACTAAACTTCCCAAAGTCACTACACCTCGCAAGGTGAGAATTCCAAGACAACCCATCACATGAACATCAAGAACACTCAACGACCTTGCTATCTGAGCACATCATCTCCTCCTTGGGAGTTAGCCTATATGGACTATTTTAAGCATCATTTCCTTCAATTCTAAGGTAGGAGCAAGTCATCATTAAGGTTTCACATCCATCACACAAGATGATTCTAAACCATCGTGAATTTCACTTCTACTATTTTTAGAAGAGTCTACTCACTCAACACATCTAGGCATTACTTATACACTCTATTCATCAAATCTATCCACATACCCCAAAAGACATCATGAATAAGTCAGGTTCTACCATCAAATACACATAACCATAATGCAAGCCAATTATACCAAAGACAACATCAAAGTCTATCAAGTCACAAAATACAAGCAACACCGAAATCTAATAAAGCATAAAACACATAATAGAAGCAACATTTGGAGGACACTATTTTTCACCTCTAGCTTGGAGAGCATAAAACCTAATTCTCTTTATAGCATTGGGATCCGGACCATTAAGAGAAGCTTTGTTGGCCTCTATCTTTTTTATCCTTAAGCACCGGGTAATCTCTCATTTTGTGAGCACTTTTACCATAACCATAACAACCCTCCATGCCGTCTAGGCATATACCCTCATGTCTTTTGCCACATTTATCACAAGTAGGAAATAGAGGTCTACTATTCTTTCCTTGAGACTTAGGGTTGGACACCCTTTCTGGGTTATATCTTGGGGGAAATCTAGAAGGACCCTGTCCGGAGAACCTCTCAAGGGGAGAATTATCATCATCAATCCTAAGCCTCTTTTTCTCTCTTAACCTTTCTTCAAGTTTCCCTCCCTCAATTTGATGAATATAAATCATAAGGCCAGATATATTAATATCATGATCGAACATGGTTGTACAATATTGTTTTAATAAAAAATTAGACACTCCCGACACAAACTTCCTCATTCTAGATCTAGGATTGGACACTAGAATTGAAGCATACATAGACAACTGGGTTAAACTCCATGCATATTCTTTACACTCATATGACCTTGTCTAAGGTTAATGAGCTAAATCACTAAAGCTTCTCTCATCTCTAATGGGAAAACACTATCTAGAATAGGACTCATAAACCCTTCCCACTCTATGGAACCCCTTCCTACCGGTCTAGGCATTTTCCATTGATTAAACAAAACTTGGTTGATGAGAAGCCAACACCGCCTTCTCTACCGGAATCACTCCCACAAGGTCCAACACCTTAGAGACCTCATCTATAAACTCCTGAGGATCTTCTTCCATCTTGGAGACATAAATCTCTAGGGTTCTTCCTGGCAAAATCCCTCACTCTTGAAGTGGTCGTACCCAAAATTGGGTTCACGGGGGCTACCATCTCTTGATTGGCTTGCGCCGTCATGGCTTGAGCCAACAGTTGAAAAGCCGACCTAATCTCCGCATTTGATATATTGTTATCCAAAGGATCATTCGGAGCTTGAGGAGAAGCTTAGGGAGGAACCTCTTGATCCTCATTGTCTTCCTCATTCCTTCTAGCATTGGCCCTAATAGTAGTCATATCCTGAAAAACATAGGGCATGGATAAAGAGGAAGACCTATAGAGTTAAACTATATGGAACGACCTAGAGAAAGAAGAAGTAAAGTTTCCTAACCATCCAATAGCCTCTTATTCATAAATGTGGCGCGCTTCACATTTATGAATAAGACTATAGTACATGTGGTTTGAGATATCATATAACCATTCTAAATCGTGTGCTCTGATTGCCAAGTTATTGTTATTTCTTGTATTCAGATTAGCAAACATGAAATAATAAAAGATGAAACGAAAAAGAAAAGTACTATTCAAGTCCACAGAACCCACTGTGTGTCCTGAAGAAATTTAATCCCTTCAAGTACCAGGGGTTATAGATTAATTCCTCCCAAGATAAAATGAGTTAACCATTAAAGAAGTAGCGGTACCTCAAACTTCAATAATTTCAACGAACTCAAAATGACAGCAATGAATCACACACGCAGACATGCTTGATTGATTTTGTTTTGTAAGAAATATATGCAATAGATGGGAATAATTCGATGAAGAAAAATGAGAGAAAGCTTCACTATTTATACCCAACAAAGAGTAAAGGTCATAACTTTTTGGAAAAAAGACAACCTTTCAGAAAGGTCATAACCTTTGGGAAAAGGCACAACCTTTCAATTGGCCACAACAGTTTAGAAAAGACACAACATTTTATTAAGGTCACAACCCTTCGGCAAAGTCACAACCGTTCAAGAGAGTCATGACCCTTCATTTCCTATTCACACCTTTAAAACCCAACAATTCCTCGCATGTATAGGGAATGGCTATTGTTAAAATATATGCATGAAAAACTACGTGATTCGTAAGTAAGGATTGATTGCATCTGGATAAGTAGGTTTCCCTTTGAACTTTCCATAGTAAACATATATCGGATATACCTAGTCAATAAGTAGATTTGATATCTTTGAACTGTCGAGCTTTGGTGTATACCTCCACAACATAAGTTACACAATCAACCCTTGAACTATTTTTGGTTCTCATTGTTATGTTCGTTTCAACCATGAACACATATTAGTTTATAAGTGCGTAGAAAAGTTGCCTTACATGATTCTCTTTGAAGAGGCTTACACTGTACACTTACATAGGTGATTTCAAAAGGTGTTATGTCGTAGAGACACCATTTGATATACCCTGTATCAAACTTAGAAACCACTAAAAAGTCCTAATGCCTTTATCCTTGTTACTGAACATTGTCTTATCATGAGAATGGACTATAAAAAATATTTTGACAATATTGAACCGTCATCAATGAGTTTGTTTGATCTCCTTGAACCTAGGTCTTGGGATCTCCAGTCTTCTAGGTAGAGTTACCGCCACAATGACATGTCCTCGGCCATAGGCCCATTCCCTTTGATAATCTATCAACTCCCTCTCTAGTTAGGTCTTCTGTAAATGGATCTGATACATTATCCTTTGACTTTACATAGTCAATTATGATAATTCCACTAGAGAGTAGTTCTCTAACGATACTATGTCCACGTCATATATGACGAGACTCTCTGTATACAGTATGCTCCATGGCCTACCTATTCCAAATTAACTCTTACAGTGTATGCATACTAGAGGTAAAGGTTTGGGCCAAAAAAATTTCAAGAAATTTCGGAGTCATTCAACTTCTTCACCGGTCATATCAAGAGTGATAAACTCATATTTCATTATAGAGTGAACGATACATATATATTTGGAAGATTTACAAAACACTGCTCCTTCACTAATAGTAAATACATATCCACTCGTGGATTTTTTTTCATTGACCTGGCGATTCAATTTGAATCACTATATTCTTCCAATAATCTCGAATATTAGTTATAATGCAATGTTATGTTTTTTAAGTATGTTTTAATACTCTAAAAATCTTTTCATTATCATCTAATATGTTTGATTGAGATTACTCGTGAACATACTCAATTTACTAATAGCACATGGTATATCTGATTGCGTACACTTCATGATATATATCATACTTCTTAATTCTCTAGCATAATTCAATTGTGAGTCACTTTTGCCTTCATTCTTTTCAAGTACAAAACTCACATTTATTGGAGTCTTGACAGTATTGAAATCCAAATACTTGAACTTGTCAAGTACCTTTTCAATCACATTAGTAACTTCAATGCCTTTCATTTCAAAGTTTCTTTATAGCATGTGTTCAGTAGCATTTATGTAAGAAATGTCTCTTTTGATGATCAACATCTCATCAACATAAAAACAAACAATGACCTAGTGATTTGATGTGTCTTTAATGTAAAAACATTTCACATTCATTAATCTTGAATTCATTTGCCAACATAATTTGGTCAAACTTCGCATGTCATTATTTGGAAGATTGTTTTTAGTCCACAAAATGACTTAACCAGTTTACATACTTTATTTTCTTTACCAGTAACCACAAAGCCGATGGGTTGTTCCATATAAATTTCTTCCTCCAATTGTCCATTTAAAAAAAAATTAAATTTCACATCTATTTTCATGAATTTGAAGCAATATACCGCAACTAGCGCAATTAACATCTGAATTGATGTAATTCTAGTTAGTGGCTATTACGTGTCATAATAATCAAGGCTTTCTTATTGTCTAAAGCCTATGACAACAAGTCATTCTTTGTATTTTTCAATAGTTTCATCAACTTTTTTTCCTTTTGTAGATCCACTTAGAACCCAAAGGTTTATTTCCTGGAGGAAGATCAACCAACTCTCAAATATGGTTGCTCAAGATTGAATCTATCTTCCTATTGAAAACCTCTTTTCAAGAAGACTGAGTCCACATAGGGCATAGCTTCTTTGAATTTATGAGACTCATTTCCAAGAAGAAATGTTACAAAATCAAACTCGAAGGAAGTAATTTGTCCATTGACATTTACTACGCCTCTGAATCTCTTTATTAAGTACATTCTCCTTTGGTTCGTTCCAAGGTCATGTAGATCCTTCACTTGACTATCTGACGGTTTTGACTTATGAACCATAAATCGACATGCTTAACTATTTGTATCATTTCCAATGAACATACAATCCACAGACTTAGGTCCTATTTTGACCCGTTTGGGAATAGTTCCCTCATTTTAATTTCTCATATGGAATTGACTGTATTAGAAATTGTTAGATCACTATCTTTCAAGAGTTATTGCTTGTATATACTTTAAGAGACGACAAGCAATTCTCTATTAGGATACTAAAACGTCTGAACAAAAAAAAACTTTTGTTGCTCCCTTTCTTAACAATTTTTTTATTTGTTACTCCCTGTACTAACAAACAAAACTTTTTTTTTCTCTCTGAATATGCAAACTTTTTGTTGTTATCTTTTGCTATAATGATAGCACCTCAACAAATTTTGTGGTAAACCTGAGCTTATAAGTAGGACATTAAACATTTCCTTCAAAGCTCGGTTTTCTCATGTTAACAATTTCATTAGATTGGAGTGAGTATGTAAAGTATTTCGATGGATGATTCCATTTTGCAAATATATTTCTGGAAAAGCAAATTCATATTCTCCATACCTACCACTTCTAATCATGACAATGATTTTGAAATTCTGTTTTATATTGTCTAGATGTTTCTATCGCTTCATTCATACCATTCAGAAAATAGAAATAATAATATCTAGTGCAATTGTCAATACAATTTATGAAACACTCTTTCTCACCACGACATGGTGTTGACTTCATATTACAAATGTCAGGGTATATCAAATCTAAGGAATTAAAATTCATTTCAACAAATTTACAAGTATGCTTAACATAATAAGATTCAAGAAATACTTGACATTTTGATTAATCAGACTAGAAGTTAGGCAAAGCTTCTAAGTTGACAAATTTTTTGCAAGATTTTGTAATCGAAATGTCCCAAACATCAAAATAAACCCTAGTTTGAATTGGGGAAATCTTTTTTAAATTAGGGAAACCATGGGGGCATCATGGATTATATGTGTCCATCAATGAATTAGCCATCATACCTTGATTATAGATCCAATCAAGATTGAAAAAATGGAGTCTTGACTTGACGTAGTTTGATCCTTTTCTTCGTCTTCAGTTTTTAGACAGAGAATATTTGAGATGGATTTGGGTTTGGTTAAGGGGTTTAGAAATAATTATTTGGATGACTTAATTTAGGGGTCTAAAGTCTTTATATAGGTTTCCTAAATTAGGTTAAAACGTCATCACTTAACATTAATTAAAAATGGAAAACCCAAAGTACTCCTAGACTTAACCCTTAAGACCGTCTCGAGGCCACCACTCACGGGGCATGGTTCGACCCACGTGGTATGCTGGTGAATGTGGTTGGAATTATCAGGACTTAGCAAATTGGTTCATTGACCTAGGACCCTCTTCCCACAAATCGTGCACTAATCTAGGAAACAAATAGAGCAAGAAGTTAATGAAATTCATCCTTTAGCACTTGTGTTGAAGAAAAAGATAGAATCCCTCCATATTAAAAAAGATGAAAAAGGTTAAAAGAGAAAACGAAATGATAAATATGTATCCATTAAGAAATGTTGTTGAAATAAAAGGGTTATCTGATGAGCTATGCCAAAAACTTTGTGTGTTTTGAATATGGCAAGAATTAGTGTGAAGATGAAAAGAATGAAATAAAATGAGAAGAAGTGAAATTTGAGTCATGCTTCATGAAGGTAGAAGTCACGAAGCCAAAATGATCATACTTGTAC
>JAJOOH010005137.1:0-27670 GCA_029582605.1 Solanum gracilifrons
TTTATGGTTTTTAAGGGTTAAGTGTTTCTTAGGATTTTTAGTGTTTAGGGTTTAGGAGTTTGGGTTTTTAGGTTATGGTTTTTTTGGATTTTATAGGTATAGGGTTTATGGCTTAGAGTTTTTTTTTGTATTTTTGAGGGTTTAGCATATAAGATTTAAGGCATTATAGGGTTTAGAACTTAAAGTTTTTTAGCTTTAGGGGTTTTTGGGTCTATTTTAGTGTTTTTGAGGGTTAAGTTTTTCTTTTGGCTTTTTTTGTGTTTTTTTAGGTTTATGGTTTACAGATATTTTGGATTTAGGGTTTAGAGCTTACGATTTTGTAGTGGTTTTAAATGGTTTTTAGGGTTTAGGGCTTTGGGTTTCTTAGGTTATGATTTTTTAGGATTTTATAGGTTTAGGATTTAGGGCTTAGGTTTTTTTGTGTTTATTAGGGTTTACCATATATGATTTAGGGCTTTATAGCATTTAGAGCTTTAGAGTTTCATTATCTTTAGGTGTTTTTTGGGTTTTTTTTAGGGTTTTTAAGGGTTAAGTTTTCCTTAAATTTCTTTTAGGGTTTTGGGGTTACAGATTTTAAGATTTAGAGTTTAGAGATTAAGGTTTAAAATGGTTTTTAGGGTTTATAGGATTTAGGATTTCTTAAGGTTTAGGGTTTAGGGTTTCCTATTGTTTTATGTTTAGGATTTAGAGTTTAAAGTTAGGGTTTAGGGTTTTGGGTTTTTTAGTTTATGAGTTTTATCTAGGTTATTAGGGTTTTGAGTTTTCAGGGCTTTGGGTTTTTAAAGTTAAGGTTTTTTGGATTTTATAGGTTTAGGGCTTAGGTTTTTTTTTAGGGTTAAGCATATACAATTAACTTTTTTATAGGGTTTAGAGCTTAGAGTTTTTAAGGTTTAGGGGTCTTTAGGTCTTTTTAGGGTTTTTAAGTATTATGTGTTTCTTAGGGTTTATAGGGTTTAGGGCTTTGGGTTTTTTAGGTGGCTTAGGTTTTTTTATTTGGTGTTTTTAGGGTTTAGTATATACGATTTAGGGCTTTATAGGGTTTAGAGCTTAGAGTCTTTTAGAGTTAGAGGTTATTTTTGTTTTTCTGGGGTTCTAAGGGTTAGGTGACTCTTAGTGCTTAGGGATTAAGGTTTTTTTTTGTCTTTTTTAGGTTTACGGTTTGTGGATTTTTAGGATTTAGGGTTTAGAGCTTAGGGTTTTTAGGGGTTTTAAATGGTTTTTAAGGTTTATTTTAGGGTATATAGGATTTATGGTTTCTTAAAGTTTAGGGTTAAGGGTTTCTTAGGGTTTAGGTTTAGGATTTAGGGTTTTAGGCTAAGGGTTTTATCTTGGTTTAGGGTTTAGGTTTTACGTTAGGGTATAGAGTTTAAGGCTTAGGGTTTGTTAGGGTTTAGGGTTTTAGGTTAAGGGTTTTATTTAGGTTTTTAGGATTTAGGGCATAGGGTTTTTTTTTGGTGTTTTTTAAGGGTTTAGCATATACCATTTAGGGCTTTATAGGGTTTAGAGCTTAGAGTTGTTTTGGTTTTTAAGGGTTAAGTGTTTCTTAGGGTTTTTTAGGGTTTACGAATTTTTAGGATTTCGGGTTTAGTGCTTAGGGTTTTGTAGTGGTTTTAAATGTTTTTTAGGGTATATTTTAGGATTTATAGGACTTAGGGTTTCTTATGGTTTAGGGTTTCTTAGGGTTTTAGGGTTAGGATTTAAGGTTTTAGGTTAGGATTTTGGGTTTAGGGCTTAGGTTTTTTTTTAGGTTTAGGGTTTTAGGTTAAGCGTTTTATCTAGGTTTTTAGGGTTTAAAGCTTTGGGTTTTTCTTAGGTTAAGGTTTATAGGGTTCAGAGCTCACAATTTTTTTAGGTATAGGGATTTTTGTGTTTTTTAGGGTTAAGTATTTCTTAGGTTTTTTTTATTGTTTATGCTTTAGAGCTTAGGATTTGGAAGGGGTTTTAAATGTTTTTTAGGGTTTAAGGGTTTCTTAAGGTTTAGGGTTTAGGGTTTCTTAGGGTTTTAGGTTTAGGAATTTGAGTTTTAGGTTTTTAGGGTTTAGGGTTTTTTTATTTTTAGGTTAAGGTTTTTTAGGATTTTATAGGTTTAGGGTTTTGCTTTTTTTTTTTTTTTTTTGTATTTTATATAGTTTACAATATATGGTTTAGGGCTTTATAGGGTTTAGAGCTTAGAGTTTTTTGGTTTTTAATAGGGGTTTTAAGGGTTAAGTGATTCTTAGGGATTATGGCTTAGGGTTTTTTTTTTTTTGTCCTTTTTAGGTTTAGCGTTTATTTTTAGGATTTAGGGTTTAAAGCTTAGGGTTTTGTAGGGGTTTTAAATTGTTTTTAGGGTTTATAGGATTTATGGTTTGTTAAGGTTAATGGTTAAGGGGATCTTAGGGTTTAGGGTTTTAGGTTAAGGGTTTTATCTTGATTTTTAGGGTTAAGGGCTTTGACTTTTTTAGGTTAACGATTTTTAGGGTTTTATAGGTTTAGGGTTTAGGGCTTATGTTTTTTTTGTGTTTTTTAATGTTTAACGTATATGATTTAGGGGTTTATTGGGTTTCGAGCTTAGAATTTTTTTTGATTTAGGGGGTTTGGGGTTTTTTAATGTTTTTAAGGGTTAAGTGTTTCTAAGGGTTTTTTTTTGTGTTTTTTAGGTTTAGAGTTTATATATTTTTAGGATTTAGGGTTTTAAGCTTGGGGTTTTGTAGGGGTTTGAATTGTTTTTAGGGTTTCTTAGTGTTTTATATTTAGGATTAGAGTTTTAGGTTAGGGTGTAGGGTTTAAGGTTTAGAGTTTTTTTTAAATTTAGGGTTTTAGGTTAAGGGTTTTATCTAGGTTTTTAGAGTTTAGGGTTTTGGGGTTTTTAGGCTATTATAGGTTTATGGTTTTGGTCTTAGATTTTTTGTGTTTTTTAGGGTTTAGCATGTACGATTTAGGGATTTATATTGTTTAAAGGTTAGATTTTTTTAGGTTTAGGGTTTTTTGTGTTTTATAGGCTTAGAGTTTACGGATTATTAGGATTTAGGGTTTAAAACTTAGGGTTTTTGTAGGGTTTTTAATTATTTTTAGGATTTATTTTAGGGTTTATAGGATTTAGGATTTCTTAAAGTTTTGGGTTTTGTGTTTTTTAGGGTTTTTAGTGTTTAGGGTTTAGGGCTTAGGATTTTTTTAAGCTTAGGGTATTAGGTTAAGAGCTTTAACTAGGTTTATAGTGTTTAGTGCTTCAGGTTTTTTAGTGTTTTATAGGTTAATTAAGGGTTAGGTATTCAGTTTTTCTTGGGTTTTTTTGGGTTTAGCATATACGGTTTAGGGCTTTATAGGGTTTAGAGCTAAGAGTTTTTTACGTATAGGGGTTTTTGGATTTTTTAAGGTTCTAAGGGTTAAGTGTTTCTTAGGGTTTAGGGTATAGGGGTTTTTCATATTTTTTAGGTTAAGGGCATTCGTATTTTTAGGAGTTAAGGCGTAGAGCTTAGGGTTTTGTATGGGTTGTAAATGGTTTTTAGGATTTATAGGATTTTGTGTTTCTTAAGGTTTGCTATTTAGCGTTTCGTTGGGTTTTATGTTTAGTATTTAGCGTTTTAAGTTAGGGTTTAGGGTTAAAGGATTAGGATTTTAGGTTAAGGGTTTTATCTATGTTTTTAGGGTTAGGGGATTTGGGTTTTTAAGGTTATATTTTTAACGTTTAGGGCTTGGTGTTTTTTTGTTTTTTTTAGGGTTTATTAAATACGATTTTGGGCTTTATATTGTTTAGAACTTAGAGTTTTTTAGCTTTAGGGTTTTTTTTAGGATTTTTAAGGATTAAGTTTTTCTGAGGGTTTTTTAGGGTTTAGGGTTTATTCTAGAGTTTCTTAAGGTTTATGGTTTCTTAGGGTTTAGGGTTTCTTAAGGTTTAGGATTTACAGTTTCAGTGTTTAGGGTTTAGAGCTTAGAGTTTTTTTTAGGTATAGCGTGTTTTGGGTTTTCTACGGGTTTTACGGGTTAAGTGTTTCTAAGAGTTTTTTTAGCATTTAGGGTTTAGGGCTTAGGGTTTTTTGTGATTTTTAGGTCTAGAATTTATTGATTTTTTGGGTTTAAATCTTAGGGTTTTTAGGAGTTTTATATGGTTTTTAGGGTTTATAGGATTTAGGGTTTCTTAAGGTTTAGGATATAGGGTTTCTTAGGGCTTTAGGTTTAGGATTTAGATTTTTAGGTTAGGGTTTAGGTTTTTTGAAATTTAGTGCTTTATAGGGTTTATAGCTTAGAGGTTTTTAGGTTTATGGGTTTTTGAGTTTTTTTTAGTGTTTTTAAGGGTTAAGGGTTTCTTAGGTTGTTTTTTTGTGTGTTTTTAGCTTTAGGGTTTACGGATTTTTAAGATTTTGGGTTTAGAGCTTAAGGGATTTTATGGGTTTTAGGGTTGACTTTAGGGTTTATAGGATTTAGGGTTTCATAAGGTTTAGAATATAAGATTTAGGGCTTTATAAGGTTCAGATCTTAGAGTTTATTAGGTTTAGGGGTTTTTGGGTTTTATAGGTTTTTAAGGAATAAGTGTTTCATAGGTTTTTTTTAGGGTTTTTGGGTTTCTTAGGATATTTAGGGTTTTTAAGTATTAAGTATTTCTTAGTGCTTTTTAGGGTTTAGGGCTTAGGATTTTTTTGAGTTTTTTAGGTTTTGGGTTTACGAATATTTAGGATTTAGGGTTTAGAGTTTAGGATTTTATGTTTAGGATTTAGGGTTTTGGGCTTAGGGTGTTTTTAGGTCTAGGGTTTTAGGTTAAGGTTATTCTCTAGGTTTTTAGGGTTTAGGGCTTTGGGTTTTTTGGGTTAAGTTTTTAGGGTTGTATAGGTTTAGAATTTAGGGATTAGGGTTTTTTATTTGTGTATTTTAGGGTTTAGCATATACAATTTAGGGCTTTATAGGGTTTAGAGTTTTGAGTATTTTAGGTTTAGTGGTTTTTGGGTTTTCTTTTGGGGTTTTAAAGGTTAAGTGTTTCTTAGGTTTATTAAGGTTTATTGTTTAGAACTTGGGATTTTGTAGGGGTTTTCAATGGGTTTAGGTTTTATTTTAGGGTTTATAGGATTTAAGGTTTCTTAAGGTTTAGGGGTTTTGGGTTTTTGGTTTGGGTTTCGGGTTTAGGGCGTAGGGTTGTTTTAGGTTTAGGGTTTAAGGTTATGGGTTTTATTTAGGTTTATATTGTTTAGGGCTTTGGATTTTTTATGTTAAGGTTTTTTAGGGTTTTATAGGCTTAGAGTTTAGGGATTAGGATTTTTTGTGTGTCTTTAGGGTTTTGTATACACGATCTAGGGCTTTATATAGTTTAGAGTTTATAGTCTTTTAGCTTTTGGGGATTTTTGTTTTTTTATTTTATTTTTATTTTTTTAAAGTTAAGTGTTTCTTAGGATTTTTTAGTGTTTAGGGTTTAGGAGTTTGGGTTTTTAGGTTATGTTTTTTTTGAATTTTATAGGTTTAGGGTTTTGGGCTTAGAGTTTCTTTTTGTATTTTTTAGGGCTTATCATATATGATTTAGGGCGTTATAGGGTTTAGAGCTTAAAGTTTTTTTAGCTTTAGGGGTTTTTGGGTCTATTTTAGTGTTTTTGACGGTTAAGTTTTTCTTATGATTTTTTTTGTGTTTTTTTAGGTTTAGGGTTTACGGATTTTTCGGATTTAGGGTTTAGAGATTTGGATTTTGTAGGGCTTTTAAATGGTTTTTTTCGGGTATTTTGGATTTAGGGTTTCTTAAGGTTTAGGGTTTCTTGGGATTTATGGTTTTAGGTTAGGATTTGGGGTTTAGGTCTTAGGGTTTTTTTAGGTTTAGGGTTTTAGGTAAGGCTTTTATCTAGGTTTTTAGGGTTTAGTGCTTTGCGTTTTTTAGGTTAATGTTTATTGGTTTTTTAGGGTTTAGAGCTTACAGTTTTTTAGGTTTAGGACATTTGGCTTTTTTTAGGATTTTAAGGGTTAAGTGTTTCTTAGGGTTTTTTAGGTTTATGGTTTAGAACTTGGTGTTAAGTTGGGGTTTGAAATGGGGTTTAGAGTTTATTTTAGAGTTTATAGGATTTAGTGATTATTAAGGTTTAGGGTTTAGGGTTTCTTAGGGTTTTTGGTTTTGTATTCAGAGTTTTAGGTTAGGGTTTAGGGTTATATTAAGTTTAGGGTTTTAGGTTTTAGAGTTTTATTTAAGTTCTTAGGGCTGAAGGATTTAAGTTTATAAGGTTAAGGTTTTTTAGGATTTTATAGGTTTGGGGTTTTTATGTCTTTTTTAGGGTTTAGCATATATGACTTAGGCCTTTATAGGGTTTAGAGCTTAGAGCTTTTTAGGGTTAGGGGTGTTTGGGTTTTTTTAGGGTTTTTAAGGGTTAAGTGTTTCTTAGGGTTTAGGGTTTATGGCTTAGGTTTTTTGTTTTTTTTATAGGTTTAGGGTTTACCAGTTTTTAGGATCTAGGGTTTAGATCTTCCGAATTTTAGGGGTTTTAAATGTTTTTAATTATTATATTAGGGTTTATAGGATTTAGGGTTTAGGGTTTCTTAAGGTTTAGGATTTATCCTTTTAGGTTAGGGTTTAAGGTTTAGGGCTTAGAGTTTTTTTTTAGGTTGAGGGTTTTAGGTTAATGGTTTTATCTAGATGTTTAGGGTTTAGGGATTTGGGCTTTTCGGGTTATGGTTTTATAGGGTTTTATAGATTTAGGGTTTCAAGCTTAGGTTTTTTTTTTGTTTTTTCGGATTTATCATATAATATTTAGGGCTTTATAGGATTCAGAGCTTAGAGTTTATTAGGTTTAGGGGTTTTGGGTTTTTTAGGGTTATTAAGGGCTAAGTGTTTCGTAGGGGCTCTTAGGGTTTTTGGGTTTCTTAGGATTTTTAGGGTTTTAAAGGATTAAGTGTTACTTAGGGATTTTTGGGCTTTATGGCTTAGGAGTTTGTGTGTTTTTTAGGTCTAGGGTTTATGAATTTTTAGGATTTAGGGTTTAGAGCTTAGGTTTTGTAGGGGTTTTACATTGTTTTTAGGGTTTACTTTTGGGTTAATAAGATTTAGGGTTTCTTAAGGTTTAAGGTTTAGGATTTCTTAGGATTTTAGGTTTTGGATTTAGGGTTTTAGGTTAGGGTTTAGGGTTAAGGGCTTAGGGATTTTTATGTTTAGGGTTTTACGTTAAGAGTTTTATCTAGATTTTTAGGGTTTAGGGCTTTGGGTATTTAAGGTTAAGGTTTTTTAGGGGTTTGTAGGTTTAGGGTTTTTTTTTGTGTTTATTAGGGTTTAGCATATACTATTTAGGGCTTTGTAGGGTTTAGAGTTTAGAGTTGTTTAGGTTTAGGGGTTTTTGGGGATTATAGGGTTTCTAAGGATTATGTGTTTCTTAGAGTTTTTTTTTTCTTAGAGATTTTTAGTATCAAGGGTTTAGGGCTTAGGTTTATTTTGTTTTTTTTAGGTTTAGGGTTTACGGAAGATTAGGGTTTTGTAGCAGCTTTAAATGTTTTTTAGGGTTTATTTTATGGTTTAAGGATTCTTCAGGTTTAGTGTTTATGGTTTCTTAGGGTTTTAGTTTAGGGTTTAGGGCTTAGGGGTTTAAGTTATGGGTTCTATCTTGGTTTTTCGGGTTTAGGGCTTAGTTTTTTTTTTGGTGTATTTTTAGGGTTTAGAATATATGATTTAGGGCTTTATAGGGTTTAGAGCTTAGATGTATTTTAGGTTTAGGGGTTTTTGGATTCTTTAAGGTTTTAAAGGGTTAATAGTTTCTTAGGGATTTTTAGGGTTTAGGCTTTAAGGCTTATTTTTTTTTGTGTGTGTTTTTAGGTTTAGGGTTTATAGATTTTTAGGATTTAGGGTTTAGAGCTTAGAGTTTTAAATGATTTTAGGGTTTATTTTAGGGTTGATAGGTTTTAGGGTTTCTTAGGGTTTAGGGTTTAGGGTTTATGGTTTCTTAGGGTTTTATTGGTTTAGGGTTTACGGCTTAGGTTTTTTTTGTGTGTGTTTTTAGGGTTTAGAATATATGATTTAGGGCTTTATCGGATTTAGAGATTAGAGTTTTTTTAGGTTTAGGGGTTTTTGGGTTTTTAGGATGTTTAAGGGTTAGGCGTTTCTTAGAGTTTTCTAGTTTTTCGGGCATACTGTTTTCTTGTGTTTTTTAGGTTTAAGTTTTATGGATTTTTAAGACTTAGGGTTTAGAGCATAGAATTTTGTAGGGGTTGCTTTTAGGGTTTATATGATATAGGATTTCTTAAGGTTTAGGGTTTAGCGTTTCTTAGGGTTTTAGGTTTAGGATTTAGGGTTTTAGGTTTGAGTTTATGGTTTAGGACTTAGGGTTTTCTTTTGTTTAGGGTTTTAGGTTAAGGGTTTTATCTAGGTTTTTAGGGTTTAGGGCTTTGGGGTTTTTAGGTTAAGGTTTTTTAGGGTATTAAGTTTAGGATTTAGAGTTTTGCGACTTTTGTGTTTTATGATTTGGCATATACGATTTAGGTCTTTTTAGAGTTTAGGGCGTAGAATTATTAAGTTTCGGGGTTTTGGGGTTTTAAGGATAAGTGTTTCTTAGAGTTCTTTTTGGATTTATGGTTTACGACTTAGGTTTTTTTTGTGTGTTTTCAGATTTTATAATATATGATTTAGGGCTTTATAGGGTTTAGAGCTTAGAGTATTTTAGGTTTTGGGGTTTTTAGTGTTTTTAAGTTTAAGTGTTTCTTAGGATTTCTTAGGGTTTAGGGGTTTAGGGCTTAGGGTCTTTTTGGTGTTTTTTAGTTTTAGGGTTCATGCACTTTTAGGATTTAGGGTTTAGAGCTTAGGGTTTTGTATGGATTTTAAATGTTTTTAGGGTTTATTTTATGATTTATAGGATTTAGGGTTTCTTAGGGTTTAAGGTTTAGGATTTAGGGTTTTAAGTTAGGGTTTAGGTTTTAGGGTTTCGAGATTATTTAGGTTTAGGGTTTTAGGTTAAGCATTTTATCTTGATTTTTAGTGTTTAGGGCTTTGGGTTATTTAGGTTAAGGTTTCAGGTTTTTATAGGTTTAGGGCTCAGGGTTTTGTTTCTGTGTTTTTTAGGGTTAAGCATAAAAAATTCAGGGCTTTATAGGGTTTAGAGCTTAGGGTTTTGTAGGGATTTTAAATGGTTTTCAGGTTTTATTTTAGGGTTTATAGGATTTCTTAAAGTTTAGGGTTTCTTATGGCTTTAGGATTAGGATTTAGTGTTTTAGGTTAGGGTTAAGGATTTAGGGCTTTGGATTTTTTAGGTTTAGGGTTTTAGGTTAAAGGTTTTATTTTAGGTTTTTAGGGTTTAAGGATTTGTGTTATTTAGGTTAAGTTTTTTTTTAGGGTTTTATAGGTTAAGGGTTAAGGGCTTAGATTGTTTTTTTTTTTTTTGTGTTTTTTAGGGTTTAGCGTATAGGATTTAGGGATTTATAGGTTTAGAGCTTAGAGTTTTTAGATTCAGAGGTTTTTCGATTCTTATGGATTTTTAAGGGTTAAGTGATTCTTAGAGTTTAGGGCTTTAGTTTTTTTTGTCTTTTTTAGGTTTAGGGTTTATGAAGTTTTAGGTTTTAAGGTTTAAAGTTTAGGTTTTTAGGTCTTTTAAATAGTTTTTAGGGTTTATAGGATTTAAGGTTTCTTAAAGTTTAGGGTTAAGGGTTTCTTAGGGCTTTAGGTTTAGGTTTTAGGATTTTTTGTTAGTTTAGGGTATTTTTAGGTTTAGTGTTTTTGGTTAAGGGTTTTATCTAGTTTTTAGGGTTTAGGGATCAAGGTTTTTTTTATTGTGTTTTCAGGGTTTAGCATATACAATTTAGGGCTTTATAGGGTTTAGCGCTTAGAGTTTTTTAGGTTTAGGGGTTTTTGGGTTTTTAGGATTTTTAAGGGTTAAGTGTTTCTTAGGATTTTCTAGGGTTTAGGGTTTAAGGCTTAGGTTTTTATTGAGGTTTTTAGGTTTAAGGTTTACAAATTTTTAGGATTTAGGGTCTAGATCTTAGGGTTTAGTAGGAGTTTTAAATGCTTTTTTGGGTTTATAGTAGGGTTTATAAATTTAGATTTTCTTAAGGTTTTAGGTTTAGGATTTAGGGTTTTAGGTTAGGGTTTAGGGTTTAGGGTTTAATGTTTATTTTGGTTTAGGGTTTATGGTTTTTTAAGGTTAGGGTTTAGGATTTTTTAAATTTCGGTTTTTAGGGTTTAGGGTTTAGGGTTTAGGGCTTTGGGTTTTTTAGGTTAATGTTTTTTAGGGTTTTATAGGTTAAGGGTTTCGGACTTAGAGTCTTTTTCTGTTTTTTAGGCTTTAGCATATATGATTTAGGTCTTTATAGGGTTTAGGGTTAGACTTTTTTAGGTTTAGGGATTATTTGAGTCTTCAAGGTTTTTATGGGTTATGTGTTTCTTAGGGTTTTTTACGGTTTAGGGTTTAGGGCTTAGGTTTTTTTTGTGTCTTTAGAGGTTTAGCATATACAATTTAGGGCTTTCTAGGGTTTAGAGTTTAGTGTTTTTTAAGTATTGGGGTATTTAGGGTTTTTTTAAGGGTTTTAAGGGTTATGTGTTTCTTAGGGTTTTTAGGGTTTAGGGTTTAGTGTATTTTTTTTTTTGTGTTTTTAAGGTATAGGGTTTACATATTCTTAGGATTGAGGGTTTAGAACTTAGGTCTTTGTAGGGGTTTTAAATGGTTTTAAGGGTTTATTTTAGGATTTATAGGAGTTAGGGTTTCTTAAGGTTTAGTATTTCTTAGGGTTTTAGGTTTAGGATTTAGGGTTTTAGGTTAGGGTTTAAGGTTTTGGGCTTAGGGTTTTTTTAGGTGAAGGGTTTTAGGTTAATATTTTTCTCTAGGTTTTTAGGGTTTAGGTTAATATTTTTCTCTAGGTTTTTAGGGTTTAGGGATTTGGGTTTTTAAGATTAAGTTTTTTAGGATTTTATGGGTTTAGGGTTTAGGGCTTAAGGTCTTTTTGTGTTTTGTAGGGTTTATCATATACAATTTAAGGATTTATAGGGTTTAGAGCTTAGAGTATTTTAGGTTAATGGCTTTTTTAGGATTCTTAAGGTTTAAGTGTCTCTTAGAGTTTTTTACGGTTTATGGTTTAAAACTTGGGGTTTTGTAGCGCTTTTAAATGGGTTTTAGGGTTATTTTAGGGTTTATAGGATTTTGTGTTTCTTAAGGTTTAGGGTTTTAGGTTTAGGATTTAGAGTTTTAGGGTAGGGTTTAGGGTTTAGGGCTTAGGTTTTTTCAGATTTAGGAGTTTAGGTTAGGGGTTTTATTTAGATTTTAGGGTTTACGACTTTGGGTTGTTTAGGTTAAGGTGTTTTATGGTTGTTTAGGTTTAGGGTTTAGGGCTTATGGATTTTTAGTGTTTTTTGGGGATTATCATATATGATTTAGGGCTTTATAGGGTTTACAACTTGGAGTTTTTTAATGTTTTTCTTTTAGGGTTTTGGGGTTACGGATTTTTAAGATTTAGGGTTTAGAGATTAGGGTTTAAAATGGTTTTTAAGGTTGATAGGATTTATGATTTCATAAGGTTTAGGGTTTAGGGTTTCCTATTGTTTTCGGTTTAGGATTTTGAGTTTAAGGTTAGGGTTTAGGGTTTTTTAGGTTATGGGTTTTATCTAGGTTTTTAGGATTTTGGGTTTTCAGGTCTTTGTGTTTTTTAAGTTAAGGTTTTTTAGGATTTTTTAGGTTTAGGTCTTAGGGTTTAGCTTATACAATTTACGTCTTTATAGGGTTTAAAGCTTAGAGCTTTTAAGGTTTAGGGGTCTTGAGGTCTTTATCGGATTTTTAAGTGTTAAGTGTTTCTTAGGGTTTTTAGGGTTTAGGGCTTTGGGTTTTTTAGGTTAAGGTCTTTTAGGGTTTCATAGGTTTAGGATTAAGGGCTTGTGTTTTTAGGGTTAAATGTATACAATTTAGGGCTTTATAGGGTTTAGAGCTTAGAGTATTTTAGATTTAGAGGTTTTTTTGGTTTAGGGTTAAGGGCTTAGGTTTTTTTGGTGTTTTTAGGGTTAGGGTTTATGGATTTTTAGGATTTAGGGTTTAGAGGTGAGGGGTTTTAGGGGTTTTAAATGGGTTTTAACGTTTATTTTAGGGTATATAGGATTTATGGATTCTTAAAGTTTAGGGTTAAGGGTTTCTTAGGGCTTTAAGTTTAGGATTTAGGGTTTTTGGTTAGGGTTTAGGGTTTTAGGCTAACGGTTTTATCTAGCTTTAAGGTTTTACGTTAGGGTTTAGAGTTTAGGGCTTAGAGTTTGTTTAGGTTTAGGGCTTTAGGTTAAGGGTTTTAGTTAAGGGTTTTATTTAGGTTTTTAGGATTTAGGGCATAGGGTTTTTTTTGGGTGTGTTTTTAGTGTTTAGCGTATACCATTTAGGGCTTTATAGGGTTTAGAGCGTAGGGTTTTGCAGGGTTTATTAAGGTTTAGGGTTTAGCGTTTTTTAGGGTTTTAGGTTTAGGATTTAGAGTTTTAGGTTAGGGTTTAGGGTTTAGGGTTTAGAGATTAGGGTTTTAAATGTTTTTTTGGGTTAATAGGATTTAGGATTTCTTAAGGTTTAGGGTTTAGGGTTTCCTATTGTTTTAGGTTTAGGATTTAGAGTTTCAGGTTAAGGTTTAGGGTTTTTTAGGTTATGGATTTTTTTCTAGGTTTTTAGGGTTTTGGGTTTTCAAGGCTTTGGGTGTTTTAAGTTTAAGGTTTTTTAGGATTTTATAGGTGTAGGGCTTATGGTTTTTTTTAGCGTTTAGCATATACGATTTACGTCTTTATAAGGTTTAGAGCTTAGAGTTTTTAAAGTTTAGGGGTCTTTAGGTCTATTTACGGTTTTTAAGTGTTAAGTGTTTCTTAGGGTTTTTAGGTCTTTGGGTATTTTAGGGTTTTATATGTTTAGGGTTAAGGTCTTACATTTTTTGGTGTTTTTAGGGTTTAATATATACGATTTAGGGCTTTATAGGGTTTAGACCTTAGATTTTGTAGATTTAGAGGTTTTTTTGGTTTTTCGGGGGTTTTAAGGGTTACGTGACTCTTAGGGCTTAGGGATTAACGTTTTTTGTCTTTTTTAGGATTAGGCTTTATGAATTTTTAGGAATTAGGGTTTAGAGCTTAGTGTTTTTAGGGGTTTTAAATGGTTTTTAAGGTTTATTTTAGGGTATATAAGATTTATGGTTTCTTAAAGTTTAGTGTTAAGGGTTTCTTAGGGATTTGGGTTTAGGATTTAGGGTTTTTGGTTAGTGTTTAGGGTTTTAGGCTAAGGGTTTTATATAGGTTTAGGGTTTAGGGTTTTACGTTAGGGTTTAGAGTTTAGGGCTTAGGGTTTGTTTAGATTTAGTGTTTTAGGTTAATGGTTTTTTTTATGTTTTTAGGATTTAGGGCATAGGGTTTTTTGTTTGGTGTGTTTTTAGGGTTTAGTATATACCATTTAGGGCTTTATAGTGTTTAGAGCTTAGAGTTTTTTTTGGTTTTTTAGGGTTAAGTGTTTCTTAGGGTTTTTTTAGGGTTTACGGTTTATGGCTTAGGGTTTGTGAATTTTTAGGATTTAGGATTTAGAGCTTATGGTTTTGTAGGGGTTTTAAATGGTTTTTGGGTTTTTTTTTAGAATTTATAGGACTTAGGGTTTCTTAAGGTTTAGGGTTTCTTAGGGTTTTAGGTTTATGATTTAAGGTTTAGGGTTTAGGGCTTAGGTTTTTTTTAGGTTTAGGGTTTAAGGTTAAGCGTTTTATCTAGGTTTTTAGGGTTTAAGGCTTTGGGTATTTCTTAGGTTAAGGTTTATAGGGTTCATAGTTAAGAGTTTTTTAGGTTAAGGATTTTTTGTGTTTTTTAGGGTTAAGTTTTTCTTAGGGTTTTTTATTGTTTCTAGTTTAGAGCTTAGGGT
The DNA here is from genome assembly GCA_029582605.1 of Solanum gracilifrons. Lineage (NCBI taxonomy): Eukaryota > Viridiplantae > Streptophyta > Magnoliopsida > Solanales > Solanaceae > Solanum > Solanum gracilifrons. The sequence continues at coordinate 13,761 of JAJOOH010005137.1, forward strand.
TTTGTAGGGGTTTTAAATGGTTTTTAGGGTTTAGGGTTTATGAGGGTTTTAAGGTTTAGGGCTTAGTTTTTTTTTTTTGTCCTTTTTAGGTTTAGGGTTTATGGATTTTTAGGATTTAGGGTTTAGAGCTTAGGGTTTTGTAGGGGTTTTAAATTGTTTTAGGGTTTATAGGATTTATGGTTTCTTAAGGTTAAGGTTTAGGGTTTCTTAGGGTTATAGGTTAGGGTTTAGGGTTTTAGGTTAAGGGTTTTATCTAGGATTTTAGGGTTAAGGGCTTTCACTTTTTTAGGTTAATGATTTTTAGGGTTTTACAGGTTTAGGGTATAGGGCTTATGGTTTTTTTGTGTATTTTAAGATTTAGCGTATATGATTTAGGGCTTTATTGGGCTTCGAGATTAGAGTTTTTTTCTGTTTATGGGGTTTAGGGTTTTTAAAAGTTTTTATGGGTTAAGTGTTTCTTAGGTTTTTTTTTTTTGTGTTTTTTGGGTGTAGCGTTTACATATTTATAGGATTTAGGGCTTAAAGCTTAGGTTTTGTAGGGGTTTAAATTGTTTTTAGGGTTTATAGGTTTTAGGGTTTTTTAGGGTTTTAGCTTTAGGATTAGAGTTTTAGGTTAGGGCGTAGGGTTTAAGGCTTAGAGTTTTTTGAGGTTTAGGATTTTAGGTTAAGGGTTTTATCAAGGTTTTTAGAGTTTAGGGTTTTGGGGTTTTTAGGCTATTATAGGTTTATGGTTTTGGGCTTAGGTTTTTTGTGTTTCTTAGGGTTTTTTGTGTTTTTTAGGTTTAGAGTTTACAGATTATTAGGATTTAGGGTTTACAACTAAGGGTTTTTTGTAGGGTTTTAAATTATTTTTAGGATTTATTTTAGGGTTTATAGGATTTAGGATTTCTTAAAGTTTAGGGTTTTGAGTTTTTTAGGCTTTTAGGTTAGTGTTTATGGTTTAGGGATTAGGGTTTTTTTAGGCTTAGGATTTTAGGTTAAGGGCTTTATCTAGGTTTTTAGTGTTTAGTTCTTCGGTTGTTTTAGGGTTTTATGGGTTAAGGATTTGGTGTTACGTTTTTTTGTGTTTTTTAGGGTTTAGGATATACTGTTTAGGACTTTATAGGGTTTAGAGCTTAGAGTTTTTTAGGTATAGGTGTTTTTGGGTTTTTTAGGGTTCTAAGGGTTAAGTGTTTCTTATGGTTTCTTAGGGTTTAGGAGTTTTTCACGTTTTTTAGGTTAAGTGTTTTCAGATTTTTAGGATTTAGGGTGTAGAGCTTAGGGTTTTGTATGGGTTTTAAATGGTTTTTAGGGTTTATTGGATTTTGTGTTTCTTAAGGTTTAATGTTTAGCGTTTCTTAGGGTTTTATGTTTAATATTTAGCGTTTTAGGTTAGGGTTTAGGGTTAAGGGATTATGGTTTTTTAGGTTTAGGGTTTTTGGTTAAGGGTTTTATCTATGTTTTTAGGGTTGGGGGCTTTGGGTTTTTAAGGTTAGGTTTTTAGGGTTTAGGGCTTTGTGTTTTTTTTTTTTTAGGGTTTATCATATACGATTTAGGGTTTATATTGTTTAGAGCTTAGAGTTTTTTAGGTTTAGAGGTTTTTTAGGATTTTTAATGATTATGATTTTCTTAGGATTTTTTAGGGTTTAGGGTTTGTTCAAGGGTTTCTTAAGGTTTATGGTTTCTTAGGGTTTAGGGTTTAGGGTTTCTTAAGGTTTAGGATTTAGAGTTTTAGTGTTTAGGGTTTATTGTTTAGGGTTTAGAGCTTAGAGTTTTATTTTAGGTATAGCGGGTTTTGGGTTTTTCTACGGGTTTTACGGGTTAAGTGTTTCTAAGGGTTTTTTTAGCGTTTAGGGTTTAGGGCTTAGGGTTTTTTGTGTATTTTTAGATCTAGGGTTTACGGATTTTTAGTGTTTAAATCTTAGGATTTTTAGGAGTTTTATATGGATTTTAGGGTTTATAGGATTTAGGGTTTTTTAAGGTTTAGGATATAGGGTTTCTTAGGGCTTTAGGTTTAGGATTTAGGTTTTTAGGTTAGGGTTTAGGTTTTTTTAAATTTAGGGCTTTATAGGGTTTAGAGCTTAGAGTTTTTTAGGTTTATGAGTTTTTGAATTTTTTTCAGGGTTTTTAAGGGTGAAGCGTTTCTTAGGTTTTTTTTTGTGTTTTTAGCTTTAGGGTTTAGAGCTTAATGGTTTTTAGGGGTGTAAAATGGGTTTTAGGGTTGATTTTAGGGTTTATAGGATTTAGGGTTTCATAAGGTTTAGCATATAAGATTTAGGGCTTTATAGGGTTCAGATCTTAGAGTTTATTAGGTTTAGGGTTTTTCTAGGGTTTTTAAGGACTACGTGTTTCGTAGGGGTTTTTAGGGTTTTGGGGTTTCTTAGGATTTTTAGGGTTTTTAAGGATTAAGTATTTCTTAGGGTTTTTTAGGGGTTTTAAGGACTAAGTGTTTCGCATGTGTTTTTAGGGTTTTTGGGTTTCTTAGGATTTTTAGAGTTTTTAACGATTAAGTGTTTCTTAGGGTTTTTTAGGGTTTAGGGATTAGGATTTTTTTGTATTTTTTAGGTTTAGGGTTTACGAATATTTAGGATTCAGGGTTTAGAGTTTAGGGTTTTCTGTTTGGATTTAGGGTTTTGGGCTTATGGTTTTTGTAGGTCTAGGGTTTTAGGTTAAGGTTATTCTCTAGGTTATTAAGGTTTAGGGCTTTGGGTTTTTTAGGTTAAGGTTTTATGGGTTTTATGGGTTTTATAGGTTTAGGGTTAGGGTTTAGGGATTGTTTTTTTTTTTTTTGTGTTTTTGTGGGTTTATCATATATAATTTAGGGCTTTATTGTGTTTAGAGTTTAGAGTATTTTAGGTTTAGTCATTTTTTGGGCTTTCTTTTAGGGTTTTTAAAGGTTAAGTGTTTCTTAGGTATATTAGGGTTTATGGTTTAAAACTTGGGATTTTGTAGGGGTTTTGAATGGTTTTTAGGTTTTATTTTAGGGTTTATAGGATTTAGGGTTTCTTAAGGTTTAGGGGTTTTGGGTTTTTGGTTTGGGTTTAGGGTGTTGGGTTGTTTTAGGTTTAGGGTCTTAGGTTATGGGTTTTATTTAGGTTTATAGTGTTTAGGGCTTTGAATTATTTAGGTTAAGGTGTTTTAGGGTTTTATAAGCTTAGATTTTAGGGTTTAGGATTTTTTTGTGTGTTTTTAGGGTTTCAGATATACGATCTAGGGCTTTATAGAGTTTTTTAGGTTTTGGGGATTTTTGGTTTTTTTATGGTTTTTAAGGGTTAAGTGTTTCTTAGGATTTTTAGTGTTTAGGGTTTAGGAGTTTGAGTTTTTAGGTTATGGTTTTTTTGGATTTTATAGGTTTAGGGTTTAGGGCTTAGAGTTTTTTTTTTTGTATTTCTTAGGGTTTAGCATATACGATTTAGGGTATTATATGATTTAGAGCTTAATTTTTTTTACCTTTAGGGGTTTTTGGGTCTATTTTAGTGGTTTTAAGGGTTAAGTTTTTCTTATGGCTTTTTTTGTGTTTTTGTAGGCTTAGGGTTTACAGATTTTTTGGATTTAGGGTTTAGAGCTTAGGATTTTGTATGGGTTTTAAATGGTTTTTAGGGTTTAGGGCTTTGGGTTTCTTAGGTTATGATTTTTTAGGATTTTACAGGATTAGGGTTTAAGGCTTAGGTTTTTTTGTGTTTATTAGGGTTTAGCATATCTGATTTAGGGCTTTATAGCGTTTATAGCTTATAGTTTTTTTTAGCTTTAGGTGTTTTTTTGGGATTTTTTTGGGTTTTTAAGGGTTAAGTTTTCCTTAAGTTTCTTTTAGGGTTTTGGGGTTACGGAATATAAGCTTTAGGATTTAGAGATTAGGGTTTAAAATGGTTTTTAGGGTTTATAGGATTTAAGATTTCTTAAGGTTTTTGGCTTAGGGTTTCCTATTGTTTTAGGTTTAGGATTTAGAGTTTAAAGTTAGGGTTTAGGGTTTTGGGTTTTTTAGGTTATGAGTTTTATCTAGGTTTTTAGGGTTTTGGGTTTTTAAAGTTAAGATTTTTTAGGATTTTATAGGTTTAGGGCTTAGGTTTTTTTGTAGGGTTAAGCATATACGATTTACTTCTTTATAGGGTTTAGAGATTAGATTTTTAAGGTTTAGGGGTTTTTAGGTCTTTTTAGGGTTTTTAAGTGTTCAGTGTTTCTTAGGGTTTTTAGGGTTTAGGGCTTTGGGTTTTTTAGGCTTAGGGTTAAGGGCTTAGGTTTTTTCTAGGTGTTTTTAGGGTTTAATATATACAATTTAGGGCTTTATAGGGTTTAGAGCTTAGAGTCTTTTAGATTTAGAGGGTTTTTTGGTCTTTCTGGGTTTCTAAGGGTTAGGTGACTCTTGGTGTTTAGGGATTAAGGTTTTTTTTTTGTCTTTTTTAGGTTTAGGGTTTATGGATTTTTAGGATTTAGGATTTAGAGCTTAGGGTTTTTAGGGGTTTTAAATGGTTTTTAAGGTTTATTTTAGGGTATATAGGATTTATGGTTGCTTAACGTTTAGGGTTAAGGGTTTCTTAGGGCTTTAGGTTTAGGATTTAGGGTTTTAGGCTAAGGGTTTTATCTTGGTTTAGGGTTTAGGGTTTTATGTTAGGGTTTAGAGTTTAAGGCTTAGGGTTTGTTAGGGTTTAGGGTTTTAGGTTAAGGGTTTTATTTAGGTGTTTAGGATTTAGGGCATAGGTTTTTTTTTTGGTGTTTTTTAAGGGTTTAGCATATACTATATAGGGCTTTATAGGGTTTAGAGCTTAGAGTTTTTTTGGTTTTTTAGGGTTAAGTGTTTCTTTGGGTTTTTTAGGGTTTAGGGTTTACGAATTTTTAGGATATAGGGTTTAGTACTTAGGGTTTTGTAGGGATTTTAAATGGTTTTAAGGTTTTATTTTAGGATTTATAGGACTTAGGGTTTCTTAAGGTTTAGTGTTACTTAGGGTTTTAGGGTTAGGATTTAAGGTTTTAGCGTTTAGGGCTTAGGTTTTTTTTTTATTTTAGGGTTTTAGGTTAAGCATTTTATCTAGGTTTTTAGGGTTTAAAGCTATGGGTTTTTCTTAGGTTAAGGTTTACAGGGTTCAGAGCTCAGAGTTTTTTAGGTATTGGGATTTTCGTGTTTATTCGGGTTTAGGGTTTAGGGTTTAGAGATTAGGATTATAAATGGTTTTTAGGGTTTATACGATTTAGGATTTCTTAAGGTTTTGGGTTTAGGGTTTCCTATTGTTATAGGTTTAGGATTTAGAGTTTAAGGTTACGGTTTAGTGTTTTTTAGGTTATGGGTTTTTTCTAGGAATTTAGGGTTTTGGGTTTTCAGGGCTTTGGGTTTTTTGAGTCAAGGTTTTTTAGGATTTTATAGGTTTAGGGATTAGGGTTTTTTTAGCGTTTAGCATATACGATTTACGTCTTAATAGGGTTTAGAGATTAGAGTTTTTAAAGTTTAGGGGTCTTTAGGTCTTTTTAGGGTTTTTAAGTGTTAAGTGTTTCTTAGGGTTTAGATCTTTGGGTTTTTTAGGGTTTTATAGGTTTAGGGTTAAAGTTTTAGGTTTTTTTGGTATTCTTAGGGTTTAATATATACGATTTAGGGCTTTATAGGGTTTAGAGCTTAGATTTTTTAGATTTAGAGGTTTTTCTTGGTTTTTCGGGGGTTTTAAGGGATAGGTGACTCTTAGGGTTTAAGGATTAAGGTTTTTTGTATTTTTTTAGGTTTAGGGTTTTTGGATTTTGAGGATATAGGGTTTAGAGCATAAAGTTTTTAGGGGTTTTAAATGATTTTTAAGGTTTATTTTGGGGTATATAGGATTTTTGGTTTATTAAAGTTTAGGGTTAAGGGTTTCTTAGGGCTTTAGGTGTAGGATTTAGGATTTTTGGTTAGGGTTTAGGGTTTTAGGCTAAGGGTTTTATCTAGGTTTAGGGTTTAGGGTTTTACGTTAGGGTTTGGAGTTTAGGGCTTTGGGTTTGTTTAGGTTTAGGGTTTTAGGTTAAGGGTGTTTTTTAGGTTTTTAGGATTGAGGGCATAGGGTTTTTTGTTTGGTGTGTTTTTAGGGTTTAGCAACTACCATTTAGGGTTTTATAGTGTTTAGAGCTTAGAGTCTTTTTGGTTTTTCAGTGTTAAGTGTTTCTTAGGGTTTATGGTTTAGAGTGTAGGGTTTTAGGGTTTATTAAGGTTTAGGGTTTCTTAGGGTTTCTTAGGGTTTTAGGGTTAGGATTTAGAGTTTCAAGTTAGCGTTTAGGGTTTTTTTTATACACAAGGTTTTTGGTTCAGGGTTTTATTTAGGTATCTAGGGTTTAGGGTTTAGGGTTTTTGGTTTTTTGAAGGGTTTTAAGGTGAAGTGTTTCTTAGGGTCTTAAGTTAATGGTTTTTTTTAGGTTTTTAGGGCCTAGGGCTTTGGGTTTCTAAGGTTATAGTGTTTTAGGATTTTATTGGTTTAAGGTTTAGGGATTAGGATTTTTTTGTTTTTACTAGGGTTTAGCATATATGATTTAGGGCTTTATAGGGTTTAGAGCTTAGACTTTTTTTTAGCTTTAGGTGTTTCTGGGTTTTCTTTAGGGTTTTAAGGGTTGAGTTTGCCTTAAGTTTTTTTTTTAGGGTTTTGGGGTTACAGATTTTTAGGATTTAGGGTTTAGAGATTAGGGTTTTAAATGGTTTTTAGGGTTTATAGGATTTAGGATATCTTAAGGTTTAGGGTTTAGGGTTTCCTATTGTTTTAGGTTTAGGATTTAGAGGTTAAGGTTAGGGTTTAGGGTTTTTTAAGTTTTGGGTTTTATCTAGGTTTTTAGGGTTATTGGTTTTCAGGGCTTTGGGTTTTTTGAGTTAGGGTTTTTTAGGATTTTATAGGTTTTGGTCTTAGGTTTTTTTTTTTGGGTTTATTGGGTTTAGGGTTTTAGGTTAACGGTTTTATCTAGGTTTACGGTTTTACGTTAGGGTTTAGAGTTTAGGGCTTAGGGTTTGTTTAGGTTTAGGATTTTAGGTTAAGGGTTTTATTTAGGTTTTGAGGATTTAGGGCATAGGGTTATTTTTGGGTGTGTTTTCAGGGTTTAGCGCATACCATTTAGGGCTTTATAGGGTTTAGGGCGTAGGGTTTTGCAGGGTTTTAGGGTTTTAGGTTTATGGCTTTAGGTTAAGGGTTTTATTTAGGTTTTTAGAGTTTAGGGCTTTGGGTTTTTAGGGTTAAGGTTTTTTAGGATTTTACAGGTTTAGGGTTTAGGGCCTGTGGTATTTTTTTTTGTGTTTTTTAGTGTTTAGCATATATGATTTAGGGCTTTATAGGGTTTAGAGTATAGAGTTTTTTAGCTTTTGGTGTTTTGCAGTTTTTTTTAGGGTTCTTAAGGGTTAAGTGTTCCTTATGTTTTTTAGGGTATAGGGTTTTGGGGTTACGGATTTTTAGGATTTAGGGTTTAGAGCTTAGGGGTTTAAATGGTTTTTAGTGTTTTAGTTCTTTAGGGCTTAGGTTTTTTTTTTTTAATTTTAGGGTTTAGCATGTATGATTTATGGATTTATAGGGTTTAGAGCTTAGATTTTTTAGGGGTCTTCAGGTCTTTTTATGGTTTTTAAGTGGTAAGTATTTATTAGGGTTTTTTTTTAGGGTTTTTAGTGTTTAGAGCTTAGGTTTTTTAGGGGTTAAATATGGTTTTTAGGGTTTATTTTAGGGTTAAGGGTTTCTTAGGGCTTTAGGTTTTTGGTTAGGGTTGAGGGTGTTTTATTGTGTAGGGTTTTTGGTCAAGGGTTTTGTCTAGGTTTTTAGGGTTTAGGGCTTTGGGTTTCTTAGGGCTTTAAGTTTTTGGTTAGGGTTTAGGGCTTTGGGTTTTCAGGGCTTTTGGTTTTTTTAGTTGAGGTTTTTTAGGATTTTATAGGTTTAGGGCTTAGGGTATTTTTTAGGGTTTAGCATATACGATTTCCGTCTTTATTGGGTTTATAGCTTATAGTTTTTTAGGTTTAGGGGTCTTTAGGTCTTTTTAGGGTTTTTAAGTGTTAAGTGTTTCTTAGGGTTTTTAGGGTTTAGGGCTTTGGGTTTTTTAGGTTAAGGTTGTTTAGAGTTTTATAGGTTTAGGGTTAAGGGTTTCTTAGGGCTTTAGGTGTAGGATTTAGGGTTTTTGGTTAGGGTTTAGGGTTTTAGGCTAAGGGTTTTATCTAGGTTTAGGGTTTAGAGTTTTATGTTAGGGTTTAGAGTTTACGGCTTAGGGTTTGTTTAGGTTTAGGGTTTTAGGTTAAGGGTGTTTTTTAGGTTTTTAGGATTTAGGGCATAGGGTTTTTTGTTTAGTGTGTTTTTAGGGTTTAGCATATACTATTTAGGGCTTTATAGTGTTTAGAGTTTAGAGTTTTTTTGATTTTTCAGGGTTAAGTGTTTCTTAGGGTTTATGGTTTAGAGCGTAGGGTTTTGTATGGTTTTAGGGTTTATTAAGGTTTAGGGTATATGGTTTTAGGGTTAGGATTTAGAGTTTTAGGTTAGTGTTTAGGGTTTAGGGCTTAGGGTTTGTTTTATACACAAGGTTTTAGGTTCAGGGTTTTATTTAGGTATTTACGGTTTAGGGTTTAGGGTTTTTGGTTTTTTGAAGGCTTTTAAGGTGAAGTGTTTCTTAGGGTGTTAAGTTAATGTTTTTTTTTTAGGTTTTTAGGGCTTAGGGCTTTGGGTTTCTAAGGTTATGGTTTTTTAGGATTTTATTGGTTTAGGGTTTAGGGCTTAGGATTTTTTTGTGTTTATTAGGGTTTAGCATATATGAGTTAGGGCTTTATAGGGTTTAGAGCTTAGACTTTTTTTAGCTTTAGGTGTTTTTCGGGTTTATTTTAGGGTTTTTAAGGGTTGAGTTTGCCTTAAGTTTTTTTTTTAGGGTTTTGGGCTTACGGATTTTTAGGATTTAGAGTTTAGAGATTAGGGTTTTAAATGGTTTTTAGGGTTTATAGGATTTAGGATTTCTTAAGGTTTAGGGTTTCCTATTGTTTTAGGTTTAGGATTTAGAGTTTAAGGTTAGGGTCTTAGGTTTTTTTTTTTGGGTTTAGCATATACGATTTACGTCTTTATAGGGTTTAAAGCTAAGAGTTTTTAAGGTTTAGGTGTCTTTAGGTTTTTTTCGAATTTTTAAGCGTTAATTTTTTATTAGGGTTTTTAGGGTTAAGGATTTTGGGTTTTTTTAGGTTAAGGTTTTTTAGGGTTTTATAGGTTTAAGATTAAGGGCTTTGATTTTTTTTGGTGGTTTTAGGGTTTAATGTATACAATATAGGGCTTTATAGGGTTTAGAGTTTAGAGTCTTTTAGATTTTGAGGTTTTTTTGGTTTTTCTGGCGTTTTAAGGGTTAGGTAACTTTGAAGGTTTAGGGATTAACGTTTTTTTTGTGTTTTTTAGGTTTAGAGTTTATGGATTTTTAGGATTTAGGGTTTAGAGCTTAGGGTTTTTAGGGGTTTTAAATGGGTTTTAATGTTTATTTTAGCGTATATAGGATTTATAGTTTATTAAAGTTTATTTTTAAGGGTTTCTTAGGGCTTTAAGTTTAGGATTTAGGGTTCCTAGTTAGGGTTTAGGGTTTTAGGCTAACGGTTTTATCTAGGTTTAGGGTTTTACGTTAGGGTTTAGAGTTTAGGGCTTTGGGTTTGTTTATGTTTAGAGTTTTAGGTTAAGGGTTTTATTTAGGTTTTTAGGATTTAGGGCATAGAGTTATTTTTGGGTGTGTTTTTAGTGTTTAGCGTATACCATTTAGGGCTTTATAGGGTTTAGAGCGTAGGGTTTTGCAGGGTTTTAGGGTTTATTAAAGTTTAGGGTTTAGGGTTTCTTAGGGATTTAAGTTTAGGATTTAGACTTTTAGGTTAGGGTTTAGGGTTTAGAGATTAGGGTTTTAAATGGTATTTAGGGTTTATAGGATTTAGGATTTAGGATTTCTTAAGGTTTAGGGTTTAGGGTTTCGTATTGTTATAGGTTTAGGATGTAGAGTTTAAGGTTAGGGTTTAGTGTTTTTTAGGTTATGGGTTTTTTCTTAGAATTTAGGGTTTTGAGTTTTCAGGGCTTTGGGTTTTTAAGTTATGGTTTTTTAGGATTTTATAGGTTTAGGGCTTAGGGTTTTTTTTAGCATTTAGCATATACGATTTACGTCTTTATAGGGTTTAGAGCTTAGAGTTTTTAAAGTTTAGGGGTCTTTAGGTCTTTTTAGGGTTTTTAAGTGTTAAGTGTTTCTTAGGGGTTGGGTCTTTGGGTTTTTTAGGGTTTTATAGGTTTAGGGTTAAGGTCTTAGGTTTTTTTGGTATTTTTAAGGTTTAATTTATACGATTTAGGGCTTTATAGGGTTTAGAGCTTAGATTTTTTAGATTTAGAGGTTTTTCTTGGTTTTTCTGGGGTTTTAAGGGATAGGTGACTCTTAGGGTTTAGGGATTAAGGTTTTTTATATTTTTTTAGGTTTAGGGTTTTTGGATTTTTAGGATATAGGGTATAGAGCTTAGAGTTTTAGGGGTATTAAATGATTTTTAAGGTTTATTTTAGGGTATATAGGATTTTTGGTTTGTTAAAGTTTAGGGTTAAGGGTTTCTTAGGGCTTTAGGTGTAGGATTTAGGGTTTTTGGTTAGGGTTTAGGGTTTTAGGCTAAGGGTTTTATCTAGGTATAGGGTTTAGGGTTTTATGTTAGGGTTTAGAGTTTAGGGCTTTGGGTTTGTTTAGGTTTAGGGTTTTAGGTTAAGGGTGTTTTTTAGGTTTTTAGGATTTAGGGCAGAGGGTTTTTTGTTTGGTGTGTTTTTAAGGTTTAGCATATACCATTTAGGGCTTTATAGTGTTTAGAGCTGAGAGTTTTTTTGGTTTGTCAGGGTTAAGTGTTTCTTAGGGTTTATGGTTTAGAGCGTAGGGTTTTGTATGGTTTTAGGGTTTATTAAGGTTTAGGGTATAGGGTTTCTTAGGGTTTTAGGGTTAGGATTTAGAGTTTTAGGTTAGCGTTTAGGGTTTAGGGCTTAGGGTTTTTTTTATACACAAGGTTTTAGGTTCAGGGTTTTATTTAGGTATTTAGGGTTTAGGGTTTAGGGTTTTTGGTTTTTTGAAGGCTTTTAAGGTGAAGTGTTTCTTAGGGTCTTAAGTTAATGATTTTTTTTAGGTTTTTAGGCCCTAGGGCTTTGGGTTTCTAAGGTTATAGTTTTTTAGGATTTTATTGGTTTAAGGTTTAGGGCTTAGGATTTTTTTGTGTTTATTAGGGTTTAGCATATATGATTTAGGGCTTTATAGGGTCTAGAGCTTAGACTTTTTTTTAGCTTTAGGTGTTTTTCCGTTTTCTTTAGGGTTTTTAAGGGTTGAGTTTGCCTTAAGTTTTTTTTAGGGTTTTGGGGTTACAGATTTTTAGGATTTAGGGTTTAGAGATTAGGGTTTTAAATGGTTTTTAGGGTTTATAGGATTTAGGATATCTTAAGGTTTAGGGTTTAGGGTTTCCTATTGTTTTAGGTTTAGGATTTAGAGTTTAAGGTTAGGGTTTAGGGTTTTTTAGGTTTTGGGTTTTATCTGGGTTTTTAGGGTTTTGGGTTTTTAGGGCTTTGGGTTTTTTGAGTTAAGGTTTTTTAGGATTTTATAGGTTTAGGTCTTAGGTTTTTTTTTTTTTTGTTTATTAGGTTTAGGGTTTTAGGTTAACGGTTTTATCTAGTTTTAGGGTTTTACGTTAGGGTTTAGAGTTTAGGGCTTAGGGTTTGTTTAGGTTTAGGGTTTTAGGTTAAGGGTTTTATTTAGGTTTTTAGGATTTAGGGCATAGGGTTATTTTTGGGTGTGTTTTTAGGGTTTAGCGTATACCATTTAGGGCTTTATAGGGTTTAGAGCGTAGGGTTTTGCAGGGTTTTAAGGTTTTAGGTTTAGGACTTTAGCTTAAGGGTTTTATTTAGGTTTTTAGAGTTTAGGGCTTTGGGTTTTTTAGGTTAAGGTTTTTTAGGATTTTATAGGTTTAGGGTTTAGGACTTGTGGTATTTTTTTTGTGTTTTTTAGTGTTTAGCATATATGATTTAGGGCTTTATAGGGTTTAGATCTTGGAGTTTTTTAGCTTTTGGTGTTTTGGGGTTTTTTTTAGGGTTCTTAAGGGTTAAGTGTTCCTTGAGTTTTTTAGGGTATAGGGTTTTGGGGTTACGAATTTTTAGGATTTAGTGTTTAGAACTTAGGGGTTTAAATGGTCTTTAGTGTTTTAGTTCTTTAGGGCTTAGGGGTTTTTTTTTAAATTTTAGGGTTTAGCATATATGATTTATGGATTTATAGGGTTTAGAGCTTAGATTTTTTAATGTTTAGGGGTCTTCAGGTCTTTTTATGGTTTTTAAGTGTTAAGTATTTATTAGGGTTTTTTTAGGGTTTTTAGGGTTTAGGGCTTTGGATTTTTGGTTAATGTTTTTTAGGGTTTTATAGGTTTAGGGTTAAGGACTTGTTTTTTTTTTTTGTGTTTTTAGGGTTTAGAATGTACGATTTAGGGCATTATAGGGTTTAGAGATTAGACTTTTTTAGATTTAGAGGTTTTTGGGTTTTTCTGGGTTTTGAAGGTTAAGTAATTCTTAGGGTTAGGGGTTAAGGTTTTTGTAATTTTTAGGTTTAGGGTTTATGGATTTTGAGGTTTTAGTGTTTAGAACTTAGGTTTTTTAGGGGTTAAATATCGTTTTTAGGGTTTATTTTAAGGTTAATGGTTTCTTAGGGCTTTAGGTTTTTGGTTAGGGTTTAGGGTGTTTTATTGTTTAGGGTTTTTGGTCAAGGGTTTTATCTAGGTTTTTAGGGTTTAGGGATTTGGGTTTCTTAGGGCTTTATGTTTTTGGTTAGGGTTTAGGGCTTTGGGTTTTCAGGGCTTTTGGTTTTTTAAGTTGAGGTTTTTAAGGATTTTATAGGTTTAGGGCTTAGGTTTTTTTTTAGGGTTTAGCATATACGATTTACGTCTTTATAGGGTTTATAGCTTAGAGTTTTTAAGGTTTAGGGGTTTTTATGTCTTTTTAGGATTTTTAAGTGTTAAGTGTTTCTTAGGGTTTTTAGGGTTTAGGGCTTTGGGTTTTTTAGGTTAAGGTTGTTTAGGATTTTATAGGTTTAGGGTTAAGGGCTTAGGTTTTTTTGGTGTTTTTAGGATTTAATATATACAATTTAGGGCTTTATAGAGTTTAGAGCTAAGAATATTTTAGATTTAGAGGTTTTTTTGGTTTTTCGGGGGGTTTTAAGGGTTAGGTGACTCTTAGGGCTTAGGGATTAATGTTTTTTGTCTTTTTTAGGATTAGGCTTTATGAATTTTTAGGAATTAGGGTTTAGAGCTTAGATTTTTTAGGGGTTTTAAATGGTTTTTAAGGTTTATTTTAGGGTATATAAGATTTATGGTTTCTTAAAGTTTAGTGTTAAGGGTTTCTTAGGGATTTGGGTTTAGGATTTAGGGTTTTTGGTTAGTGTTTAGGGCTTTAGGCTAAGGGTTTTATATAGATTTAGGGTTTTACCTTAGGGTATAGACTTAAGGGCTTATGGTTTGTTTAGCTTTAGGATTTTAGGTTAAGGGTTTTATTTAGGTTTTTAGGATTTAGGGCATATGGTTCTTTTTGGTGTGTTTTTAGGGTTTAGCGTATACCATTTAGAGCTTTATAGGGTTTAGAGCTTTGAAGTTTTTTGGTTTTTAAGGGTTAAGTGTTTCTTAGGGTTTATGGTTTAGAGCGTAGGATTTTGTAGGGTTTTAGGGTTTATTAAGGTTTAGGGTATACGGTTTCTTAGGGTTTTAGGTTTAGGAATTAGAGTTTTAGGTTAGCGTTTAGGGTTTAGGGCTTAGGGTTTTTTTTATACATAAGGTTTTAGGTTTAGGGTTTTATTTAGGTATTTAGGGTTTAGGGTTTAGGGCTTTTGGTTTTTGGAAGGGTTTTAAGGTGAAGTGTTTCTTAGGGTCTTAAGTTAATGGTTTTTTTTTTTAATGTTTTTAGGGCTTAGGGCTTTGGGTTTCTAAGGTTATGGTTTTTTAGGATTTTATTGGTTTAGGGTTTAGGGCT
>JAJOOH010005138.1:0-18510 GCA_029582605.1 Solanum gracilifrons
ACCATGGTACAATAATGCTACGCTATTAAAGGGAGTTGGCGTCCTTGCTAGCTGTAACCTGGATATCCAGTTTCTGCAGGTCTATTTTTGTAAATCTGGAGCTTCAGCTTAATAAATAAAAATTGTCTAAGATGTCCTCCAAACTAGGTGGAAAGTCTATTTTTCATGCATATACTGAAAGAAATTTGGAACTTTCTCTTCTGAAATATTAATGTTACAGTTATTGGCATTATAAGCAGTCATTCATCTTTGTTCAAGTTACTGTTAACACACTTGGGTTGAATAGCTGAAATCTCATGGAACACAAAGTGAGGTCAGAGACAGAGCAAATCCATGAGAGAACCGACTTAATAAGACAGAAATTATTGATGCATCACATAATAGATTAGTGCCCGCAGATACTTTTCTCTTTTTCTTTTTTTGATTTACTTAATTTGTCCATCTCATTGGATGCATCGTGCAACCACAATCAGAGAGAATCACATGGTTATTACCTCATCAAACAACCACAACTCAATCACATGTCAAGACACTTCTCCTTGACAGTACATTGAAACTTAAAGAGGCTGGTAAACAACAGGGTTCACCAAAAATTAGATGCTTCTCAACCGAAAAGGTACAGATTCATAATTTTGACAGGATTTTGGGATTCATTAAGGAACATGGGATACTATGATAACCAGATGCTAATCCAAAAAGATTACATGTATTATTAACCTATCAAAAAAAGAACAAAGATCAAATGTGATGACAAGTATCTAGTATGACATGAACGGTCCATACCAACTACATGACTTAAGATGTAATTGTTTCTGAACAAAGATTTGTTAGTCAAAAAGGAAGATCTTAAGCAAATGCAAATAAAAATAGGAGATAAGATAAATTCCATAATATAGACAAAAGATGTATTGTTGACCAGGAAGAGGCACCTAAATTAGGTGAAGTTCATGAATTTTAAGCTCAAATTGAGATGCGAACTCAATTCTCTGAAAGCAAAATGTTACTACCTTTTTTTTTTTGAAACTGGTAACTTCAAAATGTTACTACCTTTTTTCTTCTTCATAATGCCTTTTTTCCCTCTCTACCTCCACAAGGTAATGGTACTGCACACACTCTACCCTCACCAGAGCCCCTCCCTCCCCCCCAAACTTAGTGGGATTTTGTTGTTGTATAAAGCCAATTTTTATTTTACCTATGGAACTTTTAAAACTATTTTGGAACTGTCTATGGCATCCACAAATGATTTTCACAAGGGACAGGGTAGTGTCGGAAGAATAAAAAGATTTAATTAGGTACCACGTAAGGTTCAAGATTATGTTTTCTAATAAGCTATCAGGTCCAAATATATTCATCCCACATTTGTGGGCGAAATTAACAAACGTTCATCTTTAACTACAGATCCATCACGCAATAAGACGTTCATGTAGCTGTACAAAGAGGAGGAATAAATTACTTTTATCTGGATATACTAGGCAAAATTCATCCATCTCAAAAACAAAAAACAAAAAAGAAAAAGACGTCAGAGGACAATATGTATCATGAAGAAACAAGTGAACCATATTGCAGAAGATAATATCATATGCAAAGCATCTTTCTCCAGTTTACTTGGCATACCTTGTCTATATTCTCCAACATAATACTTTTGACTTCAGACACTTGGGCTTTAACTTTTAGTAGTTTCTCAATCTCGTCAGCATGGTCAATTATATACTGCATGTGTTCTTTCATGATAGGTCTGAAAAGTTTGACATATTTTACCTGTTATACTTCTGTGTAATAGAATACACCTGCAGTAGAATATGAGAATACATACCCGAACTCTTTATTAAGACTTTTAGCCACAGCAGTATCTGCTTTACCACCACCATATCTTTTATTAAAATCAGCTCTCACACGTTCCAAAAATGCAATAGAAATCTGCTTCCCCACAGATTCTTTGGAAACTACACAATAAGCTGCAAAAAAATAACAGGCATTAGATCAGACTTGCACAAGGTTCAGCTATTGCATCAACCTATAGTATAAGACAGTAGGAGGAACACAAGTGAAAGGAGGTCAACAAAGCAGCAAAAGGTGATTAATCACCTCCCTGCAAGTATCAAACGATAGCAAGCTCAAACAGATTTACTAGGAAACACCAGACAATATAACTTTTTGACTCTCGACGCTAGAGCATATATCTATTTTTGATAGGATCACTAGACCATATAGCTAATGACATCATTTAGCAATTCAAAAGGTAAAGGCTCTTTGAAATCATCAGCAGAGATACCTTATAAAAAAAAGTACTCCCACCGTCCCAAAATGATTGTCTTGATTCAGAATACGATGGACAAACTAACTAATGTTTGGTGTGAATTCGAACATAGAATCTTCAATTTTTGAAACAAAATTTACATATTTAGAAACTACATAAAAAGTACTATAAGTCAAGATATTTAACAATTCAAAATATTTAGAAAGTATTTGAAAAAATTATGGTCAAAGAAAATACTCTTTGACTATTCAAATAGTAACTAAGACAATCTTTTTGGGACAGAGGGAGTATATTATTTGCCTAGGCACTTTGGCAGCCTAAAGATTCTTTGAGATCGAACTTGACTTTCTCAACGTTATTCCTTTTTAGATAGTAGAGCAGCCAGGGGCTGCCGTCCGCACCAGAGGTATATGTAGACCCATGAACTAGTAAGACCGTCAATTATCCACTCAATCTAAACTACAATATGACCCAAGAAAGTGGAAATTATCCTCCAAAGACAATTTATATCACTATATTTGACTGTCTATTAGCTCCTTTCCATCTCACTCAGCCTCCTCAACCTACAGAGTACAGAATCTTGACAGTAAGCGCCGTCTAGAACTTCCACTAAGATTAGAAAGCCAAGTTCTGCCTTAATCATTTTAAAGCTACAATTATAGCATAGGTTCACAACTCTACCTCCTGTCAGTATTTATTTGTAAATGAGAAGTAAAAAACTACACTTCATTTAGGATGGAGTGTGTGTAATCAATCAATTTGGAAACACATCCTCTTTTCTAGTAATTCGTTAGAATTTGGATTTCTTTTTCTATGTAGAGAGAATTTGACTATTCAATAAACCACTAAAATCTCTTTTTTTTTCTCTTTGATACGTGTAGAGAATATTGACAATGCAACAAACAAAAGGACAGAACATCTACCAAATTCTCCCGCTTCCCATCAGCTAATTCTCTGACAATTCCATTTGCTGAAAGACGAATCTCAACTGATACCACATAGACATTTCACATCCTATATCTATTGCATTCAGCTTATAATACTAACTTTTCAAGAACTAAACCAAATTCTCAGTTTTACACTAACAGGAACATTGCTCATCACAAAAATAAATGCAGATAAGTGACGGAAAATTCAAACTTGAAACACGATTGGTGAAGGTGATGCCTTAGTAAGGATGAAGAGTATCTATCAATATCACCTCAATCCCAAACTAATTGGAGTCAGCTATATGTATTCTCTGTACTAACTCCTCTCTTGTAATTTGGTTACTTTTACACTATCGTCAACATACCACAACCCTCTTACTCATATGTGCTTGTGGCTGCAAGCATTGAACATTTCAAAATCTCCCTAAGATATCATTGTTGAGCTTGTCAATTTAGCTAGCGTTTGGCCATAGCTTTTGAGAGTAGATTTTGAAAATTTATCTTCAAACATCTGTTTGGCAATGAAATTTGATCAAATTTTGAAATTTTGATGTTCAAATATTTTCAAGTTGTCAGATCATGAATGATATCATTGTTGAGCTTGTCAATTTAGCTTGCGTTTGGCCATAGATTTTGATCAAAACTCCAAACACAACTTCAAATTTCAAATGTCACAACTTCAAAAACTCAAATTTTCGTATTTCAAGTTTCAACTTCAAAATTTATGGCGAGCTAATTTTCTGTTTTACCCCTTAACCAAAGATCAAATTATCCTAAGCACAGTACCCACCCTTTCTTCCCAGCAATCTTTCAACATAAAAAATAAGTAACATGTTCACATAAGTTGCCCCTTTTTTCTTAGCAGCAATCTTTCAACAGCACAATTCTACCCCAATAAAGACTCCACCTTTTCCTCTAAAACTCAAGATCCATCAATACCCATTTCAAATCCAACTAAAACAAACCAACAGAAGTGCATAAACAACGTAAAAAGGTTAAGAAGGAAACTTTACCATAACCATCTTGAACAAGGAAGTTAAAAGTATGATGATCACAATTATAAGTGAACTTATTGTTAGAAGAGGGCAATTTCTGCAAACACTGAGCTGCAATCGCCGGGAAGTTTCCGGTGAACTCTGTGTATTCAGCTAGTACCATAGTACCACGAGCTACAAAACTGTATATGAAAGATTCTTGACCCATTTCGTTAAATTCAGTAACCCAATTGAACTAAAGTCCGAGATGCACGGCGGTGGAGTATTACCGGAAAGTTGGCCGGAGCTTTTCTTAATTTCTGAGTTATTAATGCTCCTTTATTGCTTTGTGATTAAGGTACTTGTTTTCTTTTTGTGTAGACATAATAAATATAAAGAAGAGCAACGGCGCCGTTGTAGTTTGAATAGATCAAGAAAATGGACTTTCTTTGTATTTAAATAATTTCTTTCAAAGAGGAGAAAAATATTTAACTTAATATATATTATTTCAAAGATATTCTAGAACTAAATTGGGTTTGAGGGAAAGAAGAAAGGTATATTTACATTTGGCTTTGGGAGACAAAGGTTACCTTAGGCGGCTTGAATTGGTATCTTAATTTACCTTCTACTTTGTGAACAACAAGTTCCACATAATTAATCGAGATAAATAATAGAAAACATCTTTAATTATGGTAAAAAATTAAAGGTGTATTATTGATAATTTTAAAAATACTCATTTTCTTAATTAACTAAATTAAGATATAACTGATCTGTCACATGACGTAACAAGTGATCTTAATCTTTTGTAGGAGCATGACACATGGGATTCTTAATTAATAAAAGTCGAAAGAAACGTTAAGAACACACCTAAACTTGGCGATAATTTAGGAATATATTGTACTTATGTTGCAATTCACTTTTTAAATATTTTAATATTATTTCATTATACAAACTTTTAATTAAACATTATATAAATTGTATGTTTTAAGTAAATCTCTTGTATATTTAATTATTTTTATGTAAAAATTTTATAATATTAATTTTAGATATAAAATTTAGCTTTTTTATAAATTAATTTTTCTATATATGACTTTTTTTTTAAATTAAATTTATGTTAATTCTACTATAAATTATAATTGGATATAACTACAATTAACCTTAAAAAAATTAAAAATGCAAACATATAAATTTTTAAACAAATAATACAATGTACTTAAAAATAACCGAAAATAATAAACATTCAACAAAGTAGTAATTGACATTCACCATGAATTATATATGGTGAATGTTTTAGAAAGAATTTGTTTTATGTAATAAGAAAATATAAATGAAATAAGAAATAATACTCCCTCCGTCCCATTTTATATGTCACCTTTTTACTTTGCACTCGCATTAAAAAATAATGTAAGTTTACCCTTCTACCCTTATTTAATGTTTTCTTAAGTCAACTTTATTAATAAATGACAAGATTAATTAACTATTCTATCAATGGTATAATAGGCAAAATATGGTAATTTATGCATAAATTTTATAAAATGACAAGTATTGTGATCCAGCTATTTATAGAAAGGGATGAC
Source organism: Solanum gracilifrons (assembly GCA_029582605.1). Taxonomy (NCBI): domain Eukaryota; kingdom Viridiplantae; phylum Streptophyta; class Magnoliopsida; order Solanales; family Solanaceae; genus Solanum; species Solanum gracilifrons. Next base: position 5,738 of record JAJOOH010005138.1, read on the forward strand.
ATATAAAATGGGATGGAGGGAGTAATATAATAATGAAGACAGAGAAAAATATTTATTTTTAGTGTAAAATTTGATGCAGTGGGTTGTGTTGGGTTATGAAGGTGTGATTAGGGCGTCATGCGGAAGCTTGCAATTTGCAAATCATATGGTTGATAAATCAGATAACAAAAACTTAGACTAAAAATCAAAATATTATTATATCAAAACTAATATAAAGAAAAACATTGAAACTTTAGAGAGAATAAATCTCCCCATAAACAAGACTGTTAAACGACTACATTATGGATTTTTTGTTATTATTTTGTGTTAGAAGAAACAAACCTATATTTATAGTCCTAAAACCTTTTCTTACTAGAAAAGGAGTCCTAAAAGGAGAGAATAAGCCAAATATGAAAGAATATTATATTTTCCTTTCAAGAAAGTAAAAATATTTATGGTAATGTTTTGTCTTTTCTTTAAGGAAAAATAAATCTTAAATTATGGTAAGAAAATCAGGGCAAAACCCTAACAGGTTGGAGTTGATTACACCAAAAATAGTGCTGACACCAAATTTGATGTAAAAATTGATGTTTGGGTTGGAGATGCCTTAGAGGACAACTGTATAAGAAGGATATTTAAAATGTATATTTTATCATGTATGTATGACGATCTCCATTGAAGTAGCATACTGACGATCATGTGAGATTGAAGTGGGCAATCGAGGCTAGGAATTTTACATACATCGATACATATATGCTATAAAATTACATAATTACTTTATGTTATGTAATTATTTAATTTCTCCACCTCAATTTATATGATGTAGTTTGATTGGAAATGGAATTTAAGAAATATGAAAAAATGCAATATTCCCAAACCATTCTTAAGACAAATGAATTTTTAAATAAAGAGACACCTTTATAATTTTTTGTCAAATAAGTGGAATGTAATATGAATGCAATAATGATAGTATCTTTAAATATTTTATCAAATAAAAGAATGTGTTACTTTTTCTTTGTGTTGACTAAAGTTTTAAATAAATTGGGAGAGATGAAATATAAGAATGTAGAATTAGCAACATTAGGTACTTTTTCCAAGTAATTGCTTCGATTAATTTTTCCCTTTTTCATTTGTATGACGGTATTAATATAATACAAAATTTTAAAAACTAAATATAACTTAAAACAAAGTTATTTTCGTTTTCTTTTCTAGAGAATGGCTTGGGCTGGGACAAGAAATGTGGAGTTAAATTTCACTTCTGAGATACATAGAATAGTTCTACCAATAAATTTTTATTTAGATTATTTAATCATTGTTTATGAATTCTTGATTAATATTGTATATATATTTTTAAGAGTCGCTTTATCAAGTTGATGGTGTCCTTAAATGTAAAAGAACTCACAATCTTTACATAAATATAAAATTGTGACTTTGTGATTAATAAAATTAGTTATTGAATTTTTGTAGATTTTATCGTGCATATAATATACATTTTTTTTTTAAAAAAAAGAGGAACAAATAAAAAAAAAAAGGAAAAAAAATATATATATTTTTCCAAATATAATTGAGAAAAATTCAACTAATAATTATTCGTTCATTCAAAGTAGCGGGGACACGCCATAAAAGTCACTTATATCCATTCAACTCTATCCAATTACACGTTATTTGTATATTAAATAATTTGTTTTTAAAAAAGTATGTCATCATTACTTTAAAATAAAATAACCTAGAAAAGAAAAGGTCAGGGTGCTGTTTATGGAGTAATTATTAAGTACTAATCTTTTCTCTGTCTGATTTTATTAAAATGATAACAAAATAAGGCTTAGAGGAAATTTAAATTAACAAAACAACAGCTCCATTTTTATTCACTTTATTTATTGAACTTGGCATGCCCTAAAAGAGTATATTATTAGTTATCAAAATTGGGGACGAGATGATGCAATTGAAATGATTATGAAGTCCACTCTCCTTCTCTTTCTCTTTCATTTTTTTTTCTATGGTATTTTGATTATCCAAAATAAATTACGTTTGTCCATGATATACAAAGTCATACATTATGAACTTTTCATAGTTTTAAGTCGAGAAAAGATATAAAGTCATCACTGAAGTTGTCCCGAATTTCCTAAAAAACACCTTAACTTTGCAACCGTCCTATTACCCCACTAAACAATTTTGAACATATATTATTATATCTTTTTTCGTCCACCTCACATAGAGAGTGGTGTGCGCTCTCTCAAAGAGAGTGAGCAACCTAAAATAACTAATATAATTTTATTTTTACAAGTATTTTATTATAAAATATATTTTCTTATTTTTCTTATTATTTTAACTTTTTTTTCTTTTTATTTTTTCTCTTTCTTTCTTCTTTCCTCTTCAAAAATTTATTGTCATCTTCATTGAAACTTTTCACTTTCAATGTCATCATTTTTACCACAACTTTACCTTCCTTGTTTTACTACTATTATTTTTACTCTCTTTAATTTTAAAACTTTATCTAAATATTTTCTTATATTTTGAACAATTTGATAAACCCATTAGATTTCAAGATGATTAGGAAGTATCATATAGTTTTTTTCATCCGATTTCAAGTAAGTTCTTTCAATTTTCGGGGAATTCATTGATTCTTTTAAAATTATCATTTCTAATTTTGAAGTTACATGAAAAGGAGTAGTTGATGATACCTTCAAAAAATATTTTTTCTTAGAAAAATAATTAATTTTGTTATCAATAATTCAATAAAGTCTAAACAATAGTATGAATTCTATATAAAAAAAATTACCAAAGAAGAAGAAGAAGAAAAAGAAAAGAAAAGAAAATGGGAATGAAGTTCAACTTGACGTGGGGGTGGGGTGAGGGTGGGAGGTGAAGAAAAAGAAAGAAAATGGAGGATGAATCACTTGAAAATGGGAGGTGAAAGATGGAGTGAAATTTAAGATGAAATCAAAATTAAAATAAGTCAAAAAAGAGAGAGAGAGAAATAAAGAAGAAAAAAGATAAAGAATAAACTTAAAATGAAAAAAATTTACATTTTTAATTAAATTAACACGTTTCATGTAATGATTGGTGTGTGAATACATTTGCTTCTTAAAATTTAGGGCTGATCGAAAAATGATATAATAATATTTGTTCAAAATTATTTAGTGAGGTAATAGAACAGTTACAAAATTAAGATGTCTTTTTAAAAATTTGAGACAATCAATTGTGACTTTATGTCATTTCTCTTTTACTTCAAATAAATGGAGACAATACATATACAACGTGATTACATGGATAGGTTTTTCAACCAAAAGGAACAGCATATATGAATATACCTTATGAGTTCGATTTCTTTTTTAAAGAAAATCAATATTATCGACCTTTTATAGCCGATTAATTCTTATAAATTGTTTCAAAAGTTCAAAATAACATCTTTACGAGGTCATTTTTTAATAAAAATGATAATAAATAATATTTTTTTTAAATGACCTGATCAGATAAGTATTTGATTCAAAAAGTATTTTAAAATATTAGAAATTAAATATCAATATCAGGATGTAACTATTTTTAATATTATCCTGATCGAGTGTTAGAAAATTGAAATTTTACGTAAATAAGCATATTAACCTATAAGGCTGGTTTTAATTGATTTTTCTAGAAAACCGACCTTTTAAGATTGGGTGTTAGACATTTTTTTTAATTTAGTCCCCCACTCCCCTCCCAAATAATATTTGGGAGCCGCGTATATATATATATATATTCAATTGAAAAGTAAAATTTATTCTTCTCTCATCAAAATTGGCATGATATAAATAAAATTTCAAAAATAGACAATTACCTAATACATTGTAAAAATATAGCCTAGAACACAATTTGATATACAATAATATACATCTGGTATACAATAATATACAAACTTTTCATATTTTATTTTATACAAAAATATTTATAAACTTGATATTCAATATTATACACCCAATACACAATATTTACACTATTATATAAAAGTTGAATATTTCGTTTTCTTCCTTGAATTCAAGCATCATATTCATCTAAAAGCAACTCAAACTCTACATCAAATCACCCAAAAATTCATATTTGGGCTCTTCAATATGGAACTGATCTTTTGCAACAATCTCACTCAAAACGGAGCTTATTTGCATAAATCCAATTTTTCATATTTTGAAGCTTTGAGCTTCAACAATGGTTGTCTATTGCTTCAACAAAATGTCAATAGTATTTAATAGCAACTTTAATAACGGAGGTAAAACATGATTTAATATGTATATTTTTTCAAAAGTATGGGCAATTAGCAATTACTCAACTATATATAGATCTATGATCATTCCTTTTACTCTGAACAAACAAAGCAAATAAATCAGCACCTTCATCGGAGAAATCATCAGCGACTTAGCTATCACCGAATTCATGTAATAGTAAAATCACATTTGAGAATTTCAAAAAGATGGGTGGAGAATGAAATATGGGAGGAGAGAAAGAGAGATTTCAATGGGTTAGTGGCTAAATTTTGGTAAAGTTTAAAAACCTTGGCCCATTTTGACAATGTATGTATTTGGGTCAATTGTAATTTAAAAAATATATAATTAACTAACTTACATTGTAAAAGTATAGCCCAAAAATTACATTACAAATCTTTAGCCCAAAACACAATCTGGTATATAAAATAGGGGAAAATAAGCAAATATCCCATAAAAGCAAAATAACTACAAACATATACCCCTTTACATTCATACCCCACTAAATAATTACATTATATACCCCATTTACTAATTTCGCTTAACTGATACTAAATTAATATCATATATACTGTATTGGTATCATTAAGGTTGATAATTTCGCTGAATTGATACTAAATCAGTATATATATATATATATATACTGTATTGGTATCATTAAGGTTTGTTGTTGAAAAATTACTCATTAGTCAATGATACTATAAGAGTATACATATACTCTTATAGTATCATATATATACTCTTATGGTATCATTGATATCGATTTAGTATCACTTAAGCGAAAATTATCACCCTTAATGAATGAGGGTATGGACTGTAATTATTTATGAGAGAATGGGTATTTGAGGAATTACTTTGGATTTGGGTATGAACTTGTAATTATTTTATATTTTATGGCCCATTTATGTAGTTTTCCCTATAAAATATGCAAACCTTCATATATATTTATTTAAAATATTTAAAACCTTGATATACAATACTATACACCCAATATAAAATATTATAAGATATATTTATACACTCATATAGAATAATATTATAAAAAAACAAACTTCATCGTCTTCCTTGAATCTAAGATAAAAAAAACTATGTCAAATCATCCAAAATTTCATATTTAGGCTCCTCAATACGTAATCAATCTTTCACAACAATACCCACTCGAACGAAGCTTATTTTCGAAAACTCAATTTTCAAACTTTGAAGCTTCAAGTTTCAACAATGGTTTGCTTCAAAGAAATATCAATAGTGCTTCATAGTAGCTCCAATAATGAAGATAAATCAATGACTTAATATGTAAATTTCTCCAAAATCAATCATTCAGTTATATATACATATACATACGGATGAAATCATTCATTTCAATTATGAGACAGACAAGTTGTAAGATGACTTAGAGAGACTCCGCAACCTTGTATTTCCATAATTCTTAACTCCAGAAAATTGAAATCCGAAATTGTTTGTTGGTAATAAGCATTGAAAACTTTAGCTAAATTATGCAATGTAACTTCATAAACTACACTATAATGTAATTATCTTTATATAATTTGTACCTAATTCAATTAATAAATTTTAATTATAAAATTAGTATGATATATTATTTGTCCTATAAAAGAGATGACTCGAGGTTATTAAAAGACACCACAAAAACATTGAAAGAGTTTTCATAGATAAAGATGGTGTAGTTATTGTGAAAATATACAAAATTTCATAAGGATTTTGTAAGAAATCGTTAAGGCAATTGGTGATGATAATAAACTTAGAAGTACGTATGTCTAATTTCGCATAAACATTCGAGCTTAATTTCTTTAGGTTTTATATATTGGTGAAAAGGAACTCTTCTATATCTATCATTTTATTTGAAGAGAAGTTTTGGACTTTTATAAATAACTGATCTTTTTTTCTAATACATAACACAGTAGCAATCACAATATAATTGCTCAGTGAATTTGTTTTAGAGAAAAAATTATTCTTTAAAATATTTTTTAGTTATATTAAAATGTTTTCATACTTGAGTCAATTGACTAAAGCATATCAAAGATTATGCTTCTTTCACTATATTTATCTTTCCTCTCAAATTTATGATCGTTCAAGATTTGCAATTATTAGACTCCTCATGATTCCGTGTTATTTTGATCACAACTCAAGTGCAGGCAATCCCTACTACCAATCATCTTCAGGCTCCACCACAACTAGCACTGCTGCCAACTATCATCAATACATCATCATCTACCTCATATTTTCAGCCACCATCAGCAATATTATTAACTACTAACATCAATCAACTTCACCATCATAACCACCACCGTCATTACTATCAACCACCATCATCACACCAGTCACTACAATACCAACCACCTCTACCATTATAACTATCATCGCCACTATTACTAGCCACTAACATCAACCATTACCACACCACTACAAATCATCTCCACCCATCCCTACCGAACATCACTATTACATTTTTTTATCAAATAATTTTTTTTAAAAATATTCAATTACTTTTTTATTTGAATTAGTATATTTAGAAATAAATAAACTATGCACATTGAAATATTGAAAAACAAACGGTCCTAATCATTCAATGTTCACAGAGACGACATCTTAATCATACAAATTCAAACGTATTAATCTTAACGAAAACAAACGAGTTCTTCACACTCCTTATCAAATGGATAGAGGTCTCAAAATCAAACATAAATTGAATTACAACAACAAAATTAAAGTAGTTTAATTAAGAAGCTAGCTAGGGGTGTAGTACTAGGGAAGAAATTAAATGGAAGACCTCTATTTAGTTTTTCTTAACAATTAGGAGGAGAAGAGAGATTGCATTTAGTAGGAAGAGCCAATGCAAGTTCAGGATCAATTCCAAGAGAGGGCAATACGAATGAATTCCTATAAGAACACAAGCACTGCAAGTCTGCAGCTGACAAGGCTTCACAGCAAGAAGCAGATGGCTCCACTGGATTTGGCTGTGTTACTGATGGCTTACATGATGTCAAACCATCGTCATTCATGTTACAAATACCCATTCCACTTGCAAATTCTACTATAAGTAGTAGTCCTAGAACTACCATACCCAAAACTCCCACTTTGCTTCCTTTCATAGGCATGTTTTCAAGTAAAGTGTATGTGGAGTTTGCAAGTTAAATTGTTGAATTTATAAGCTGAGGACCCAAAGAGATTTTGATAGCTTGTGGGGGCAAAAACATAAAACAACAATAATAGCTCACGTTAGAGTAGTACTATATATGAATTCTTACTTTTTTCCATGTCATTATATATATAGGCTTACCATATATATAACTCCATAAATATGCTCGTAAATTTCATTTAGATACTCGAATTACAGTTTATTTTAATTGAACATTTAAACACATGATAAAGTATTTTTATTAGACATTTTTAATTCAAATTTTGAAATTTTCTTTTTGCGTATGTTCTCAAGCTTGATAAGAAAGTAAGTTTTATAGAGCGATGGTTAGAATGACTATGTTGTATGAGGTGGAGTGTTGTCAATTTAATAATTTTCATGCTCAAAAGATGAAAATTGCGGAGATGAAGGTGATGAGGTGAACGTGTGGGCATACTATGAGGGATAAAATTAGGAATGAAGATATCTGAGACAAGGTAGGAGTGCCCTCCTTGGTGGACGGAATGGGAAAAACGAGGTTGAAATGGTTTGGGCATGTGAAGAGGAGAAGTGTAAATACATGCCCTAGTCATGAGTAGGTGTGAGAAGTTGACAATGGCAGTCATCAAGAGAGGTAGAGGTAGATCGAAGAAATACTATAGGGAGGTGATTAGACGTGACACATGTTGAGATTACCGAGGATATGACCGACACGAGGGTTTGAATATCGTGGATTAGGGTAGAAGGTTAATTGGTAGTTGAGCGCTGTCTCGCATTCTTGCGAGATATAGTCTTGGTGGTCGCACTTTGATCTTCTTTCTGACCAATAGTATTAGTAATATTCTCATAGTTTCTTATTCTTCAATTTTGATTACCGTGTATGTCCTTTTGTTCTTCGATTATCACATTTCAAAGTTATCATTACTACTATTTCTTTTGGTAAATCGTATTTTTCATAACCTAACATTATTCTGTTGTTGCTGCTGCTCTCCTTTTTGTGTTCTCTTTTTCAATATGTTTGAAAATACTTTATTCAAGCTGGGGATCTATCGAAAATAACTTTTCAGTCTATCTCTGTGTACATCTATCCTCTTCAAACCTCACCAATGAAATTACAGGATTATGTTATTGTTTGTTGTTCCATGTTCTCAAGCATCTACCGATAATGAATAATGACGTTCACTACATAAAATATATTATCTCTCTTAATTATGCACCTCAATTTCAATTATGTTATTGTTTGTTGTTCCATGTTCTAGTGTTTTGAGGCTAGTTCTTTTTGCACAAAACATTGAATTAAAGAGAGTGAGATAAAAAGGGAAAAGGTAGGTAGGGGTGGAATGAGGAGAACCATGAATTAGAAGCCCGTGAGCATAGAAATTTGTCATTATTCAAATCAAATTCAGACTTCACGGGTTGTAATTGTATTGTGTTGGGACCTATGGCATTACAATTGAAGGATGTTTTACCAAACATTCATATCCATTTCGGTGACCTTTGGATTAATTAATCCATGATTTTGGTTTAGTTTCTTTTTAAAAAATAATTTTTGGAAAGCTACATTACAATTTGTCTTTATTTTAATATTTTGGAGATGAGAAAAGTTTTTCTATCAGTTTATCCAAAAACTTATCGTAGATATTGAAATTTTGTAGGAGTCTACAAGCAGTTCTATTTTATTTTAGGGTTTTTGGATGCTACTCAACGATAAACTCTAGCTCATGTCTATATAAAAGTATTATATTTCCTTGAAAAGTCAACTAAAAAATATCTCATAAACTATTGGGTATTTATATACTGCGAATTCATGAAATATATAATCATAAAGAGATCAAACTCAAATTCTCTTAGTTCGAGAAATACGTCACCAACATCCCTCGCGAATTATGAAGATCAAGTTTTAATCGTCCTAGTTTGAGAAATACGTCACTAACAGCCCTCAAATTACAGAAAATATTAGGAGAGAAATATGTCACTAACGGCCCTCGAATTATGGAAAAATATTAGAGAGAAAACAATCAAGGGAGACACAGATTTGTATCCACGTATTTATCATTAAAATTGTGTTTGTTTATATTTTATTTATGGTTAATTTACTTTTAATATGTTTAAAATTTGTTGCAAATAAATTGACACGTGTAATGGGATCAAATCTGCCCTTCTCCTCTCTTCTCTCTTTACAAATCAAATCCTTAGATCTGAAGCCACAAAATCGCAAATGTGGAAGAATGATGTTTACTGCTTCAAGGCTTATTGGAATGTAGACTTGATGAAACTCAAAGATGAGATTTGAAGTACTCATTTTTTCACCTTTACGGTTTTGGGGTTTTAGATTTGCAAAGATGATTTGTGAGAGAAGAGATGAAGGTCAGACTTGGTCCCACTAGACGTGTCATATTTGTTTGCAGCAAATTTTAAACTGACAGAAAAAAAAAATTACAATCACAAAAAAAATATGAAGAAATAATTTTTTTCATCAAGATTGTGAGTACGAATCTGTTGATCCCTTGATTCTTTTATCTCTTAAGATTTCTCCATGAGTCAAGGGTCGTTAGAGACGTATTTCTTGAACGTAGGAGGCCACATCTTGATCTCTTTATGTTTATTCCATGAGTTTATGAAATTTCGAGATTTCTTTGAGAAAGACAATATTTTGACGTCTTTGTGATCTCTCTATGAATAACCAAAACATCGAGATCTTGATCTTTATGAATACCCAAGAGTTTATGGGATATTTTGATCTCTTTATGAATTTATTTTGAGATTTTGATCTTTATAAACACCCAAGAGTTCATGAAATATTTTGAGATGACTTTTCAAGGAAATATAGAATACCTTTTATATAGATATGAACTAGGTAATAGAATTGAGTAACCTCCAAAAATTCTTACTGAAATCAATCATGTCTTGTAGAGTCCACAAAATTTTAATGTCTACACTTATATGAAAAGATTGACTTTTTAAATTTATTTTTTTGGTTTCAAAGAATATATTTGTTTGATTTTGAAAAATAAAGTTTGTATTTTAGAGATAAATATGAGAGTTAGAAGTTTAAATGTCACTGGCTAATTGGCCTTCATAGTCACTTAACTTTGCATTGTCTTTTAAAAGCTATCCATAGTCATGCAACTTTGTTTGGCTTTCAAAAGTCATTTAATTTTGTCATTCATAGTCACTATTTTTGAAAATATAATTTTTGGTTCTTATTTAATGATATGGCAGTTGTAAATTTATATTTTTGAGGATAATGACCATGAAAGCTAACTTGACAAAGATGAGAAAATAAATCCACTTGGTTTCAAATTGGGTACAACCCAAGGTCATCATTCTCTTTGATTTTTACAATCCAAAAATTATTCTAAGGATTTACAAGAAGATACAAAAAATAAAAGATTGTATCAAAATAATGTACAAAAGAATATGATAACGTCCTCTGGCATCGAAAGAATTGCACGTATAGAAATTCAAAAAAGAATCGATCTAATCCAGGTCATAATCTTTATGGAATTCCCAAAATTATTAATTGAAAGTCGACCGCGCGGAATCGAAAAATTACAAATAACCTTACAAAAAGAATTTTATTGTGTAAACCAGAAACTGAACATTACTGTCACAATAATTGCAAAATCTTATGGGAGTGACTATGAAGACTAAGGGGTCGTTTGGTAGCTGTATAATACAAGTCTTATACATGTATTAGAGTCCGTATAATTTTTATCCATATATTACAGTCCGTATAACTTATACGACGTTTGATAGGTTGATAAGAAAAGAGTTATTCATGTATATAATTAACATGGCGTTTGGTAGGTGGATAAGAAAAATGTTATTCATGTATATAATTAATATGACGTTTGGTAGGTGGATAAGAAAAAAGTTATTCATGTATAAAATTAATACAACGTTTGATTGACAATTTTGAAATTCGCATAACTAATATATGTATAAGTTATGAGGAAATTTGTGTATTATTTATGCGGAGTAAAAGATGGAATTATTGATACGTGCATACCTAATACATGAATAAAAAGTTAAAATGACAATATTACCCTTATCACTCCCACTTGACTAATTTCTTCTTCTACATAATTAAAGAAATATTTTGACTTAAATAAATTATAAGGAAATGTTTTAATTTAAAAAATATAACAGTTCCAGGCCCGTAGGAATGGCTTTCTCCTTCTCCAATTGTCGGGAGAGATTTTCCGCTCCGATCGTCCGAAAATTTTTTTCGTAAAAAAGAAAGTAAAAAACAAGTGAGGAACCCTGGAAATAAAATGTTTCTTCCGATAACGGAAAAGTTTATCCCTCTGATCAAATTTTACTAATTTTTTATATAAAAAATCAGCATCTAGAGGAATAATTTATGCATAACTAAAATCCACATAATTAAACCATGCATAGCTAATACTTGTAACAAATACTTGCATAACTAACATCCACATTACTAATACTTGCATAATTAATATTCACATTACTAATACTTGCATAACTAATATCCACATTACTAATACTTGCATAACTAATATCCACATTACCAAATACATGTACAAATTTACCCAGGTACCAAACAACCCCTAAGGGTATTGACAGTTTGGGTGAAATCGAACCAAATCAATTTAGTTGGTTTTGATTTTGTTTAAAAAAAAAAATTGAAGAGATTTTCCAAACCAACAAATTATATACATATTTTTTATAATTAGATATACATAATATATAAGTTTTAATGAACAATTTTAAAAATCTTATATATATTTTCATAAAAATTCATTTATAAATTTAGAGGGGATTTAATTTAATTAACTAGGCAGCATGATTCAGTTTTTTGCTCTTCCCATTTTGATTTCATTTTCTCCACTGTCACTAAAGACTCACTTGAAAGGGAAAAAATACAGTATGACATATTAAACTGATATATATATATATGATATGATATTTACTTTAGTTTTTATAATTTATGGACCAGTTAAACTGGGAGAGAATCATAGAGATTGTGAGGGTGTTTACAGCTCAAGCATGTAAATATGTAGTTTAGATTTTGCATTCTGAAGTAATTATCGAAGTTCCCATTCAAACGTCTATGTTAGATACTTCCCTTATTTAGTGACTTTCTATGGCACCTAACCAAAGTTGAGTGACTTCTAAATTACAAGATATGTAGTTTAGTGACTTTCGTGCAATAAATTAAATGATCCATCAGATTACCCCTCATGAAAATTGCAAGTCAATAGCAGTACAACTAATATCCTTGAACTAACAGCTGGGAGGAAAGGAAGTCATTCACCAAACCTAGCTAATTCAATGAAAGACTTCATCTCATCATAAATGAGAATAAAAGAACACTTCTTAACCTAGCACACAATGCCCAACCATATTTCATCGAAGAAGATGAGAACGTTTAGGGAAAGGATGCACGTAACTCAGCCTAC
>JAJOOH010005139.1:0-19797 GCA_029582605.1 Solanum gracilifrons
AGTAAAACGATCAGTTGGCAAATCGCCGAAATGGTCGGCATGCTCGACTCGACCCGTCATTTGGCTCAACTCAAATTTAATTTAGAGCCTATCAAACTCGGTGAGCTCAAGAAGTAGTTCGGCGCATCGCCAACCTATTCGGTGACCTTGATTCATACCGTCGTCTTGACCCCCAAGAAACTGATGATCCTATCGAAACTGGCAGGGTAAGTGACCACTCGGCGTATCGCCGAGTGGATCGGGGAGTGCGACTAACGTCGCTGAATGGGCGTGAACTGGACGGTTTATATTGGTAAAAGATCTCAGAATTTGAACTTCTTCACTTCCTTCGTTTTTAAACTTCACAAAATCACACCAAGGTAGTATTTTCAATATTTTTATATTCCATTAGTATTCTAGTTGTTGATTTGTGCTTGAAACTAGGATTTATTTGCCGCCTAGCTTTTCAATCGCGTGTTAATCGGCATTTAAGGTTGGTTTCCGAATCCCAAGTTTACATTTGAAAATTTTGTACTCATTTGCAATATCTGTATCATATTGTTGTGTGCTGGGCATGCTTTGATTTTGTTATCGGGGGTTGCGGGGTTAAATTCAAGAAGGTGGATTGAAAATGGGCATGTTGAGCCGTTTTGTAAAATGGGTCGAGCTCACCGAACCACTCAGCGATTCGCCTATAGACTCCATCGCCGAAAGTAGTAGGTGATTCGCCGAAAGGGCCTTCTCATTGTCGAGTTGCTATAATTTTTAAGCCAATCCCTTTGGCGAGCCCGACTTAGCTCGCCAAATAGGTTCGGCGACTCACTGAATGGATCGGTGAGCCTTTTTGTAATAGATTTTCTGTGTTTATGTTTGAATTTTCTCCTAATTTATCTCGATCTCTTACAGATATGGTACGCACAAATCTAACCACGCAACCTTAAAATAAAGCACATGGCATAACCATAAACGAAGGGGGGGTCAAATCCTCCAAAGATGAGAGGAGAAGAACTCCCACCAGGAGATAAATTGAGTAGCTATTGAAACCCAGATTAATTTTTCAGAACCAGAAGATGAGCAGCCTCTGATAAATCTAAGGGATGAACTCCGGGCTAGATCTCAGTCCACATCCAACATTATTCCCTCAGCTGCTACTCCTCCGGAAATAGACTCTGTGCCAGTGCATACACCTCCAGTGGCCCCTGCACTCCCTATCGTTCGTCCTCCTAGACTATTGAACATACTGAAAGGTGAGTGGGGTATAGACCATCCTAGAAGAGAATATATTATCTACGGAGGGCCAGGAAGGCAAGCATCCCGATGTGATTGACACCCTCCGTTACCATGAGTTTGAGCAGTTCACAAGGCCTCGAGGTCCTTACATTCCTTCTTGGGTTAGGGAATTTTACGCAACTTATGGGGAGTTGGAGCCCAAGAACAAGAAGAAGGAAAGGGAGTTTAGACCGGGAAAGTTGGTCATGGTCAGAGGAAAGGAAGTTGAGTGCAAGATAGAGTATCTTAACATTGTATTGGGTAGACTACTGCACTCTGCACTTCCCTACGAAGGGTTACCTATTGTTCAATCCCTAGATGACCTGAAGGGTTGGCTAGCTCCTCTGATTTCTGACACCACCCCGAGGTGGATGGATGCAAGGGCACCTACTGAGAAGAGGGACTTGAACATTGTTGCCAAGTGCTGGTTTGGTTTCATCAGCAACACCATCATGCCATCCCAGAATGAGTCCATTTTGCGCCATCCTAAGGAAGCTTGCCTTGGTTCTATCATGTCCAGGAGGCGCATCGATCTGGGGCTCCTGATTTCACAAGAGATGGTCATGAGGGCCAAGCAGAAGCTGATTTCTCTGCCATTCCTAGTCTTGATCACGGAGTTGTGCCCATATGCTGGAGTACCTCAGGACACTATGAGGGATATTGAGGTCACCCCGTCTTCCTGCACTGACATCCGGCTTATCGAGGCCGAGTTCACACAAGAGGAGGTTGATAGGAGGAAAACAGCTCTGGTAGATATTTCCCCGAAAGTTGATGTTGACTCGTTAAAAGCAGAAGCACCTTCGCCTACTCCGGCCTCTGAGCCTTCAGTTGACCTATTCAGTGGATATGAGAGCGACTCGGTTGGACAGATCCATACCACGGATGATCGATAGTGCTATCTTGGCTATACTGACCCCCTTAGGGCCTCTATTGATGATCTGGCTATTAGAGTCACCGCTTGTGAGAGTAGATAGGGGGAGACATCTGAGGTTTCATCTTTGAAAGCGGAAGTGGCAGATTTGAGGAAGGACGTAGACTATTTGAAGTCTACTAACTTCACCTCATTGATGCGGGGTGGAGATGACGAGGATGCTCCTGAGACCTCGGGGATTCCTCCGGCTACCACCAGAGATGTACAAAGGGGTAGCACAACATATGAGGAGTCAGATGCAAAGACCGACGAGGAGTTGATAGCAGTACATGAGGATGAGATGATGGATAGCCGAGAGAAAAGCATATTTAGAGATTTGTCAGATCTTGTGGGGACGATTGTGAAACCGGTGATCCAGACATCGCTGACTGAGACGTTCACATCAGCCCCTAGTGTATTTGGCACTGCTATTCCCTCTGAGGTGACTCCGGTCATTGATGCCCAAGTTCATACTCCTACACCAAGCACTGAGGCCCCGACAGATAGAAAGACTGCATAGACATAAATTTTCTTCACCTCCCTCTTTGGCTTACTTACTTTTACTTTTGGATAATTTTATTCGCATTTGAGGACAAATGATTTTTGTTTGTGGTGGGGTGAGGCCCACCTTTGTGCATATTTATTTTGATTATATATTTTGGGTTGTGAGCTATTATTGTGTTATTACACTGCTTTGCATGGATGTATGAGCTTATGGCTCATTTTATTTTAAATTACAAAATAATTTTGACTCGTCTGAATTTTTTTTTGCCACCTCTCGTGTGTTGAATGTGGCTGTTCATTTGCAAAATTTGAGTCTCGATTCCGATCAATACCGATGACTTGAATAGTGCTCTCAATTGAAAAAATATGAATGCGCGGCTAGGATGAGGCCAAATGAAGTTGCATAGACAGTATGTGAACTCTTTGCATCTCGTTATGACTAGCCTAGTATTGAATTGAGTCTCTTGTGATGATTATTGCACACTAGTGAACGTGTGGATTCTTGTTTGAGTTATAGTGTCAATACCTAGTGTGATGAGCTTACCTGTGAACTATGCATGGTGGATCCTAGAATTTTCCCCGTTGGTCTGGTCAAATAAGTGATGCTATCTCTTGATATGATCTTAGGCAACTTCTAAGAGTGTGAGCCAATTTGACATATACCTCTTTTGTGGCCTACCTTGTGAGTGCGTGTGAACCTCTTTTGAACACCCCTTGAGCCTTACCTTTCTTTGGAAGAAACTTGATGAAAACAATGACCTTTCTTTATCCATTACCCATAATCCTCATGAAGTTGTGGTTTGTTTGAATAGCCAACTTAGGCCAAAAGCCTAAGTTAGGGGTGTGGTGAAAAGAAAAAGGAAAGTCAAGAAGTGCAAGGAAAGTCTCCTCTTACCCATGGTTTTGAGAAAAATGGAACCCCTCCATATAAAAAAAAAAGAAAAGAGAAAGTAAAAGAAAAAGAATGAAAAAGAAAATTATGGAATAAAGTACAAAAGAAATGGTGTTTCCAAACAATTCATGGAAAGTGAATAATAGGATGCCTTATGAGCAATAAAGAAAATATTGAAGGAAGAGGAAATGAAGTGTTGTGAGCACCACATTTCATGAGGATGAAAGTCAGTGAGCCTAAATGACCATACCTTTGCACTCAGCCCCATTACAAGCCTTGGAAGGACCTTCTTGATCTTGAGTGAGTTGAAGCAAGTGTTGATTGGAAAATATGGGCAAACCTATGGGTGAAATTATGCATTGTGTTCTTTTTTGTGAGTGTGAGCGTTGCATTTGATTCCAGAACTTTAAATGATTAAACCTTTGTGTGTGAATATGGAATCATTCCTTGTGTCAAGGCATTTGAACACTTTGATTGATCTTTAACTTGCATTTGAAAGAAGTATTGTGAGCATGAGATTCTTTGGTATTGGTGAGTCAGAACTTGAATCTTTGAGTGCACATTTGATCTTTGCATAAGTAAATTGAGTCTTGTTGTGTGCATTCATGACTGAATATTGTGTAGCACTATTTGAGACATCCTTTTTGAACTGTTGAACTTGAGTTTCACTTGAGGACAAACAAAAGTTTAAGTTGGGGGTGTTGATGAGTCCACAAATTGGACTCATTTGGGGATATGTTTTAATTGGTTTAGTGTCCTCAAATGCATGTTTTGTCTAAAAAACTGATAAAATACCTTAAGTTTCAGGTATTTAGACTTGGAAACAAAGGAATGGACACAATTGAGAAAAAAGGAACAAACGAAGCTGAAAGAATGGAAAAATGAAGATCTGCGGATCGCCGAAGCCATTCGGTGTGTCTCCAAATGATCTCACCTCGCCTTTTGTTCCAGTGTGTTGAGCCCTGAAGGAAAGGATCAAATCGGCGGTGAAAAGGAGCAGTCGGTGTGTCGCCAAGAAGTTCTGCAAAGTAGTACTAGGCCGCCTAATGATCTAAAATATGACGATGTTGAAGGCTAATGCAAGACGACGATGAACTACACCAAAGGGTGAATCGCCGAGTTGTTCGGCGATTTCGACTAATGTCGCCGAGTGATTTGCTATAGCACAAATATTGGAAAACTATAAATACTCATTGAAAGTTGTAGTTTAATATCAGATTTTTAATATAGAATTTTTAATATAGACTTTTGAGTTGTCAGTTTGGAGAGGGTTTTGAAGAACTTGAAGATTCAAAGGGTTTCAACTCCAAGAATTTGGACTTGAGTCTTGTGGATTCTTAATTCTTTGCTTGTTTTGAGACTTAAATCTTCATACCTATTTGAATGCAAACTCATTTTGGTATAAATTTCTCTCTTTTACATGTCTAGCTAAAACCCCAATTCTTGGGGTGTGATTTTGTGAATATGGGTTAGATTATCTGTTGGGTCTTGCTTGTTGATGGTTTATTTGTTGGGTAAATATGCTTTCATTTAGTAGTTGTGGTGGAACTTAATGAAATTGTAGTAGCAAATACGATTTCACCTTTGTGTTTTCAGTTTACTCGAGAGAGAGGTCGTAAAAGTAAGACTACTAAATTGATGGCCGATGGGATTGGGTCGACATGAGGTTCAGCTCGAGAGAGTGAACCCTAGTCCTTCTCCGACACACTCAGCATGAGAGAGTGAGTGGGCTAAGGCGGAGGTTGTTCTTCATGCGGCAAGTGGGTGTCCGAGAGGAACCCATTTGATTCGGGGTAAGTTGCTCGAGAGAGAATTTACCCCCACTATAGTATAGCCTAGTCACAAATATTCAATGGATTTATTATCAAAAGCATGTACCCAATAGTTTAGTTTATCCCGTATTCCTATCGCATCCCAAGAATCCCATCTCCTTGATTAGTACTCTTTACATTTTTGTTGTTTTTGTTTATTTGTCACAAACCCCATTGATAATTGACGCTTGCGTCACCCCTTAGATTTAACATGTTTAAATTCTATAAACTTTTTAGGTATGACTAATTAGAACTTAATTTTATTTTTCTATTAATTCTCAAGCCTACTCCCTTGGGATTTGACCCCAACCCTTGGTTGGGTTACTTTACGATTGTACAATTGTAGACACTTGCATTGGAAATTATGTCTTGATTACCTAAACATCAATCATACCTACGGCGCACTAGGCGCGGGTAGCCAGATCAACGTCGGGACCCTTATCAATGGGTGCACTCTTAGCAACCAGCTCTAGATTAGGCTAGCTACCACTAACCAGGACAGGTACTCTGCTAGTAGAAATGCCCCCTAACACCGCATCTCGATGTTGTTACCCAAGTGCTTCTTCTTCTCTTACCTTTTTTCTCGATACGTTACGCGCTTTCTTGTGTTGTCTTCTTTCCTCTTTGGATAGGTCAGCCGCAGCTCCTCATCAGACTCTCCAACTTTGTGTTTTCTCTTGCCGAATTTGCTTGTTGGGAGTTTCCCCCAGAAGTCGCCAAGGGATTGAGTGGTAGGCGGCTTACTGAACAAGTTCATCAATGACTCTGGCATGACCGGAGTAGGCGCCTGTACCGGCTTCTCAGCAAGTTTAGCAACTTGAATTCGCATCTCGGCCAATTGTGTCTTGAATTCGTCAGTATTGACTGAACCTACAACCTACAACTGAGCTTGGACATGGGCCTCCAAACCATCCATCCTATTTTTTAAGACAGCCATATCCTTCCGCATCTCATCTTTTACTTGCTTCTCCGCAGTTAACACATCGCGCTCTGTGAGCTGGGGCATCCAGAATACAATTTGGTTGACTAAAGTCCTGGTTTGTCATTGATCTGCAACCAACTTCTAAGGAAAATAGTAGGAATAGTGATAAAAGTACATGTGGCCTGTGAGGTTGAAGATGGTGGCTGTGGTGGTGCCTCCAAAGCTGGCTGTGAGGAGTCACCCTGCTCAGATTGCCTTCAGTCTGTGGGAGGACTACTGGTGTATGTGCTACTACTGCTAATGGTCCTACCGCCTCTAATTTTTTCCTAAACAGAGGGTTTGCGACATCCTTGATTTTGGAAGCAGCAGTTATCCTTGATGCATCAACTAGTTTATCTACCAATTTATTTGGTGGAATGTTAGCCTAGAAATAAAGTTTCCCTATCAGACAGGGAAACGAAAAACCTACTCGCTCATTCAGCGCCCTGTCTCGCATCTCCGTAGCGATGATACGACCCACATTCATAAAGAAATTGACCATGAGGCAAGCAACCAAAGATGCCTGTGATGGGGAAAGTGTATTATCATTTGCTGTGGGTCACAACTGGGCTCGAACTATGGACCACCAAACTTTGGCTAGAAAATTTAAAGATGCCTTTGTAATCACAACTTGTGGCTCAGACACCCATGCTACCACTTCGCCTTGCATGGCAATATTGTTTTATTAAGAAAATATAATTTAGACTTGTTTAGAGTCGCCACTTAATTTTAAAGTAAAATTAAGAAAACTATTGTTTTCAAAAGACTAAAACAGAAATCTAATGAAAACGTAAAAGGGGTTTGAGGTTCTTATTAGCATTTCGGGAAGGGTTTGAAAGCACCCGAAATGCCTGCTAATATGTGGTTATCCGGCAATTAATTATTTGGCTAAGTTTGGATTAACTTGATTTGAATTGAACGAATTTAGTTAGGACCGTTTTAAAGGGGAGAAAAAGGAAAAATATTGAAATATTATCTAAGTGAAGTATTTTTGTAAAATTATTTGCTTATTTATTTATTTATTTCTCAAGTCAAGTAAGAAATGAATAATTTAGTTAAAATAATTAATTCAAAATGGGTGTTTTTTGGGGGATTTTGAATTTTTAAAACCTTAAGATTTACTAGAAGATATCGACAAATATATAAAAACAATAAAGCAAAGAGGGAAATAGACTTGGGCCCAAATCTGATTTTCCTGTCCGCTTGGGCCAGTATTCGGGCCCATTTTCTGCTTGGGCCTTTGGCCCATTTCTTGCCACTTGTCCTAAACTAACAAGATAGTAATAATTAAAATGCGAGGGGGCTTAGGCCCAAAATAACAAAATATAATTTTATTTTTTTTGGAATTAAGAGTGGGCGTTTGGCCCCCTTTCTCATTTTTCGTCCATATCGGCTCCGAACCCTGTTCGTTAATTTTTAGGACTTGTCCTTCGATCCTAATGGCCGACTGACTCGAATAAAGAATTGGGCCTCCATGGCCCAATAGGAAAATACAAGGATAGAGTCCATGAGAACTCGGGCAGATTTCACATGCGAACACAAATGAATAAAATATAAGTAACAACTCAATAGTATAATATAAGAAAATAGTGAAATAAAATAGTGCTACTGCCTGAGTATCATTAGAGGCCTTGAACAATTTTTAATTAGCAATCCTGATTATAATGAGAACCAAGTAAGATAAGCATGAGGAAAATATCCACATAAACATACTGATGCATTAAAAGCAGGGATCAACAAACGACCACAAGTTAATATAAACTAGTTTAGAATACCAAAATCATAAGGTTAACAATAAAACCACACAGTAACTGATTCCAAGGTTAAAGTTAATTCCAAACTCCATTTAATAAGAAGATCATACTAGTGAGGCGCAAAATTAAGGCAACAAATTTAGCGTCTAGTATTAGATACTATCAACTAAAGCCATGGGTTTCTAGCATGTAGCAGTACCACTTCAAATGCCCTTAATTGTTTTTTCTAAAAAAAAATAAAAACAAAAAATCCACACAGTAGCAAGAAAGATTAAGTTTCAAAAGAATTACCAACAATTCAAAGGTATGACCTTTAAATATGGGTATAAAAATAAAATAAAATAATAGTAATAGTAATAATTTGACAATAGTGACTTTAATAAAAGAGCAGGAGAATATGTTTATCATGCTTGTTTTTAAAAAAAAAGAAAAAAGAAAAAAAGAAAAAAAATAACATCAAATAACCACTCTTATACATGAGACATATAGGATAATGCACCAATAATAACTGCTCGACACTTTCAAACAAACCCAACAAATATGACATGAATATGAACACTAAAACGGGTGTGGGAAATGGGCATGAACCAGTCACGATGATGAACTAAATCTATTCAGGATTGTTATTTAAAATCTGCTAAGGACAAGGCGTGTTGGAACAACACGTAATGTGAAAAGAGTTGACAGAAAGCTTTTCCCAAACTGGGGTGAACAAATTTTAATCAAGTTTTAAAAAAACAAAACCACACAGAAAACTCATACTTCAAAGGGATCTAAATACGACTGCATAAATTATTCGCATCCTCCAAACACAAGACAAAATACGAATTCCATTTCGACAAACATGGACGAAGCAATATCAAGCCGAATAACAAATAAACAAACAACATCAAAAGGGGCAGAACTTAGCCAAGAAAATCCGAGAAGAACAATAATCAGAGAAAAACAAGCTTAAACAGGCAGTGATAGTTTTGAAAACGAACACACATCACCAATCTCGGCTTTAAATATCTCATATAAGGACGAACCGATTCCCACACAGAATATAACTCGGGTCTAAAATTCTAGTGAGAGTAAACGAATACAAGTGTTGAGAATCATATACCTTTTGATGAGCAGCGAACGGGGTGAGACGAGCAAGAATGAGCGGCAACTTCACACCAGAGGAAAATCCGAGGGGACTTCAAACTCAAACGACAAATTAGAATGTCCGAACCAACTTCGAACAAGGAACCTTTCAAAAACTTGAGACTAGAAAATTGTATTCGGAATTCTTGAATGTAAAACCTTAGTTTTTCTTTGGCCTTCTCCTTACTTTCTTCAATAATCTCCTCTTTTTTTCAGTGAACAAAAAACCATATATATAGCAAGGAAATAG
This sequence comes from Solanum gracilifrons, assembly GCA_029582605.1. Lineage (NCBI taxonomy): Eukaryota > Viridiplantae > Streptophyta > Magnoliopsida > Solanales > Solanaceae > Solanum > Solanum gracilifrons. The sequence continues at coordinate 9,459 of JAJOOH010005139.1, forward strand.
GGTTTCGAATCGAGGGGGGGGGAGATAAAAAATCAGATTCAAAAGGCTAATATTCGAAATTCAAAACTCCAAAACCTTTCACCCTTCCGGCTAAACACCTTTTTCTTGAAATTTTGACTCATTCCGAAATGGGAAAGGAGGACGGACGGGTGGGATTGAATCACCCGTCCTTGAATGCTGACGTGGAGTAATCTCGCGAGGCAAGGAAAAGAGTGAAAGTTGTGAGGGCGAAGTCGCAGGTGCTTTTCTGCTGCGACTAAGATGGACGTTGGAGGAAGACGACAATCAAATCTCTAAGCGCATCCAATGCGTGAGTTTGACGTGTATCTCCATCAACTTGTTGCTGCTGGATGGTCGTTTCAGGCTTTGTTAGTGTCATTTCGAGCTGCTGTTCATGCTGTGAACTTGCTATGCTTTGTTGACGTTGTCCCTCTATTTTCACGTCATTTCTGGGTCTCCTTTGGAATTGAGAAGGTGGGTCGGGTTGCTGTTGCTGAAATGTTGTTATTATTTTTGTTAGGTTTGGGGAATTAAAAGGGTGGGCTGCTGGGGTTGATGGGCTCCTGCAATTTGCAAATAGAAAGCCTTAGAATAGGACTTGCAAAAAAAAAAAGGCCATTGGATGGCAAATCTAGCCCATTAAGTTATACAACTCAACCAAATTGAGGCAATCAATTAATTCGGCTAGAGCTTAAACGAAATGAATAAATATAGCTAATCAACGAGCTTCTTAATTTTAACGAAATAAGATAATTAGCCTAATGAACTAATGACTCAAAATATAAACTAATAATTTAGACAAAATTAATTTAATAAAGTATTTAAGTAAAACTAAAATCTTTTTGAGACCGTTTTTGAATATTTATAAAAAATGTACCAATTATATGCGCAACATATATATTATTTAAAAATTATAATAAGTGATAAACTATTTAAAATGACTTGAAAATATTTTTATTTTATTTTTTATTTATTTATTAATTTTTTTAATTTTAATTTTCTAAAGTTAATTATTTGAAATCGTTTGAAATTAAAGAAACTCGATGATTAATCTATATTGTGAAGGTCCAAAAATTGGGTGTCAACAACTGTCCCTCGTTTGACTTGGATTGATGCAAGAAATTTGAGGAAAATTAAATTGACTAATCCAATTTTGGCCAACCGCATCTTCATCTTTCTGAGAAAGGGATTTGGTATGGCCTTCAGGAATTATGGCCGAACCTCGAAAAATTGATTTCCTACGTATATCAAGCTATACGAGAATTCAGGCCACTTGTAGTTCAACATGCTTGATTTTACGCAAGATTTTGAAAGAATTCAAAAGTCATCCTGATACCGAATTATGGAGGGGCCGGAATGCTAGAGAATAAGATTTAAGAGCGAATGATGGAATACAACCAAGTTTTCAACATGGAACCCGCCTACATACCCCTCAACTTAGGGGATCAGACTGTTTGTAGTTCGACTCAATCGGTTGAAAAGGAAATCTTTTATGATAAGATATCCTTCGGTTCTGGAGGAGTGACAAGTAAGTCGAGTATGAAAAAGATGCTTGCAACCTCTTATCCATGAATGTGGCGCACTTCACACCCATGATTAAGAACTTACACGGACATAATTTCCAAGTCTCTTGGTGCATTGTCACTCAGATTTGAAAGCTGCTTCCGGTGGAGACAATAAATTTTCGGATGCGAAACTGAAATAGACAAACCCAAAGATAAACCCACATGCCTTCTGATAGGGGTGTGGTTTGATTGTGGTGGCATTCGCTCATCTGCTCGTGTCCCAAGAGTTTGGCACTCCTTTTTGGACTAAGTCCCAGTTCACTGCTAAGAAAAAGTTCCACGTTGTGCTGCATCCTTTTTGATGTCGTCCGCACCTATGGTTTGTTTTGAGAATTCATCCTCTCGGATGCTCTCGACAAATACTGAGATAAAACTAATTAGCATAAAAATGTAATTCAAATGGGGAGATAGTGTCTTTTATCGTGTTGACACTTAATTGCTCTCTTTGAACATTTGACGTCAACTCCATCTGGTTTGACGTAAAGCAAATAAAGCTTGTGTCTCATATTTCCGATATAATCTTCAATGTACTCTTCTTTGACGTTAAATAACAAAATAGACTGATGTAATATGTTGATAGTTCTCTTGATGTCGTTGTTGCAAAGAAAAATGATGCGGTCGATGTTGATCTTCTTGTGATGGGTAAATCTTTCTCTTGCGATGCATAAATCCTTTCTCTTATGATGCATGACTCATTTCCGCGATGCATGACTTCTTTTCCGTGATGCATGAATCCTTCTATTGCTATGCATAGATCTCTTTCCCGTGATGCATGACTTTTCTCTTGCTATGTATTGTTTCTTCTTCTTGCTAGGTATAAATCTCTTTCCCGCGATTCATGACTTTTTTTCCGCGATGCATGAATCTTTCTCTTGCTATGTGTGGTTTCTTCTTCTTGCTAGGTATAAATCTCTTTCCCGAGATGCATGACTTTTTTTCCGCGATGCATGAATCCTTCTCTTACTATGCATGAATCTCTTTCCTGCGATGCATGACTTTTTCTCTTGCTATGTGTGGTTTCTTCTTCTTGCTAGGTATAAATCTCTTTCCCGCGATGCATGACTTCTTTTTCGCGATGCATGTATCCTTCTCTTGCTATGCATGAATCTCTTTCCCGCGATGCATGACTTTTTCTCTTGCAATGTGTAGTTTCTTCTTCTTGCTATGCATAAATCTCTTTCCCGCGATGCATGACTTCTTTTTCGCGATGCATGACTTCATTCTCTTGTTATGTATGAATCTCTTTCCCACGATGCATGAATATTTTTCTCGCGATGCACGAATATTTTCCCATAATGCATGACTTCTTTCCCGCGATGCATGGATTTTTCCCCTGCGATGCATGAGTCTTCTCTTGCAATGCATGAATTCTTTCTCTTGCAATGCGTGAATCTTTTGATGGTGCCTCCCTGGTACCAAACAAAGATAATGCTTCACCGAGCAACATATGTGATCTTCTGCGTGGCGATATCGTCTTAATTGATAGTACAATTAAAATGACCTCAGAGTAGTGGTATCATCTCTTTTGACAATACGATATGAATGGCTCTCCGAGTAAGAATATTATCATGTCTGATAATATGATGCAGATAAACGTCTTCTAGATATCTTTAGTTGATGGAAAACAATAAAGTTTCTCTCTTCTAGCTTTTCGTTCGTTCCATCTCCGAACATAATTGCATGTTCATTATGGACCTCTCCTTATTGAGAATTGAATGAAATAATGCTATTCATATTCCCAAATCTTTGATGTATAAAACATAAATATTTCCTGCATCCACAGAAACATTATTAAATTTGAGGAGTTCCTCGCCCTTTCAACTTCTCCTTATTTATTGAATGGAGGAATATGCTGATCTTGAGGCGAGCTTATAGACCTGCATCCACAGAAAAATCATTAGTTTAAGAATGAACTGATCTGTGTTGATCTCTTCGGTTGTTTGCTCCTTGTCTTGCTATCTCCGATTGATTTTTCTGATCTTCCGCTTCTTGATATATAAGACAAAACAATTTTATGCAAAAATAATTGAAACATGAAAGAAAAGTTTTTAGGGAAAATAGATTTTCAAAAGTAATGTTTGGGAAAAGGTCATTGCCAAGTGTCATGTCATGTCGAGCTTAATGAACGCCATTGAAACGGATGCCTTGAGATCTATCTGATTACTTGCTGGGAGATATTCAAAGTTGCTCCAAACCTCTGGTAAACTTTATTGAAATTTTTGAGGTCATCCTCCAAAATTTTTGTCCTAGTTGTAATTCTCAACGTAACTTCAGTTTTGACTTTGTTGGAGAGATCTTCTTCTTGAGAATTTTTGAGTCCCTCTTAATAATTCTGTCCCAGTTTCTATTATAAGGAAAAATAGAGATCTTACGGGAGATATAACAGAGCCGTTGTGGCGCCTATATATCCCGTTGAGGCAGGAATCAGGTCAAATGTAGTTCCCCCTCAAGGATTAAAATAAATAGGAAATCTATAAAGAAACCGACCGAGGCCGACACAGGCCGCCTATGTATCTCATTCTTGAGAATTTAGGTCGAACGTAGTTCAAATACAAGGAAAATATTAAAAGGGGATAAAAGAGGTGACCGAGGCCAACATAGGCCGCCTACGTATCTCATTCTTGAGAATTCAGGTCAGACGTAGTTCATTTACAAGGAAACATATTAAAAGGGGATAAAGGCGTGACCGAGGCCGACATAGGTCGCCTACATATCTCATTCTTGAGAATTCAGGTCTAACATAGTTCATTACATAGGGATAGATTCTAATCAAAGCAATCACAAGCAAATAGAACGATTACAAGGCAATAACAGAAATACAAACTGAAGTTTCAGATATAGTATCTCTTGACAATAGCTAAGTTGATCGGTTTCGGCCATTCGGTGCCATCCATCTCCGACAAGACTAAGGCACCTCCGAATAACACTTTACGAACCATGTAGGGTCCTTGCCAATTTGGTGCAAATTTCCCTTTGTACTCGGCTTGATGAGGAAAAATGCGTTTGAGAACCAACTGACCAATTTCAAATATCCTGGCTCTTACTTTCTTGTGGAAAGCACAGATCATTCTTTGTCGATACAGTTGACAATGACAAACAACAACCATTCTCTTCTTATCAATCAAGGTTAACTGATCGATCGGCTTGCGAACCCATTCAACATCGTTCAATTCAGCTTCTTGGATAATTTTCAATGAAGGTATTTCAACTTCTGCAGGTATAACTGCTTCTGTTCCATGTACTAGTAAATATGGAGTAACTCCAACTGATGTTCTGACAGTCATTCGGTAACCCAACAAAGCATATGGCAACATCTCGTGCCAACCTCTGCGATTATCAATAATTTTCCTCAAAATCTTCTTTATGTTCTTATTGGCAACTTCTATGGTTCCATTCATTTGGGGACGATACGCGGTTGAATTTCGGTGGGTAATCTTGAATTGTTCGCATATTTCTCTCATCAAGTGACTGTTGAGATTTGCTCCATTATCGGTAATGATGGATTCTGGCACTCCAAACCTACATATCAAATTGTTGCGAACAAAATCAGCTACAACCTTCTTGGTCACCGACTTATACGAAGCTGCTTCCACCCACTTGGTAAAGTAGTCAATGGAAACCAAAATGAATCTGTGTCCGTTAGAGGCGGCTGGCTCTATTGGACCAATGACATCCATGCCCCAAGCTACAAAAGGCCAAGGTGAACTCATAGCATTAAGTTCGTGAGGTGGGACTCGAATCAAATCTCCATGCACTTGACATTTATGACATTTCTGCACAAACTTGCAACAATCATGTTCCATAGTCATCCAAAAATAGCCAGCCCGGAGGATCTTCCTCGCCAAAGTGAGCCCATTCATGTGATTACCACAAACTCCGACATGTATTTGTTCCAAAATCTTTGTAACTTCACTTGCATCAACACATCTGAGAAGACCTAAATCTAGACTCCTCCTATAAAGGATTTCCCCACTTGCAAAGAAATTGAGGGCCATGCGGCATATCGACTTCTTCTGGTTGAACGTTACATTCTCAGGATAAGTCCCGTCTTATAAATACTTTTTGATATCGAAATACCAAGGCAAACCATCTGGTTCTGCTTCAACAAGTGAACAATGGACATGTTGCTCTTTTACCTCTATATCCACTAGATCAATGTAACTCGTATCTGGAGGTTTAATCATTGATGCGATGGTGGAAAGGGCATCGGCCAACTCATTCTGTGTCCTGGGAGTATGTTTGAACTCAATCTCGCAGAATCTTTTGCACAACTTCTGTATATATTGCACATACGGTGTGATCTTTGGGTTCTTCACGGCCCATTCTCCTTGAACTTGGTGAATCAGCAAGTCTGAGTCTCCAATAACTAGAAGCTCATGAACGTTCAGGTCGATTGCCATATTTAAACCAAGGATACAAGCTTCGTATTCGGCCATGTTGTTCGTGCAATCAAATATGATTTTAGCTTCCATAGGATAGTGTTAACCGGATTATGATACTAAGACCGCTCCGATACCTTTTCCTTGGTGATTTGCCGCTCCATTAAAGAACGCTCTCCAACCAGGGTATGCTTTAGAAATATCTTCACCCACAAATGCAACCTCTTCATCGGGAAAATAAGTCTTGAGCGGTTCATACTCTTCATCAACTAGATTCTCTGCAAGATGATCAGCCAAGGCTTGTGTCTTTATCGCCTTCTGGGTCACATACACGATGTCAAACTCACTCAAAAGCATTTGCCATTTAGCCAACTTCCCGGTCGGCATTGATTTCTGGAAAATATACTTCAATGGGTCCATCCTGGAAATGAAATATGTGGTATAAGAAGACAAATAATGTCTCAACTTCTGCGCAATCCAGGTCAAAGCATAACATGTCCTCTCCAAAAGAGTGTAACGAGCCTCATATGGATTGAACTTTTCTATCAAATAATAAATGGCTTGCTCCTTCGTCCCAGTTTCATCATGTTGACCAAGCACACATCCAAGTGCGTTATCAGAGCCAGACAGATATAGCAACAATGGACTCCCTTCTCGTAGAGGAACTAACACCGGTGGATTGGACAAATAATTCTTGATGGCATCAAAACAAATTTGACATTCTCCAGTCCATTTGGTTAAGGAATCTTTTTTCAACAACTTGAAGATGGGCTCACACACCACGGTAGATTGAGCTATGAACCGGCTGATGTAGTTCAGCCTTCCCAGAAAGCTCATCACCTATTTCTTGGTCTTCAGAGGAGCTAATTCTTGGATCCCCTTGATCTTGGAGGGGTCAAGCTCAATGCCCCTCATGCTGACTATAAATCCCAACAACTTGCCAGCTGGCACTTCAAAAGCACATTTGGCGGAATCTAACTTCAAATGGTATCGACGCAAGCGATCAAAGAATTTCCTCAAGTGAGTCAAGTGATTCGAACACTCATGGGACTTGATTATGACATCGTCTACATACACTTCGATCTCTTTGTGAATCATATCATGAAAAATAGTCATCATGGCCCTCATGTAAGTAGCACCAACATTCTTGAGACCCAAAGGCATCACCTGATAATGATATACACTCCAATGAGTAATCAAAGCTGTATTTTCTGCATCTTCTTCATCTATCAGGATTTGGTGGTAACCCGCATAACAATCCACAAATGAATGCATCTCATGCTTAACATAGTTAGCAATGAGAATGTGGATGTTCGGTAATTGAAAATTATCTTCCGGGCTTGCTTTGTTGAGATCTCTATAGTCAACGCAAATCCTGATCTTTCCATCTTTCTTGGCAACCGGAACAACATTGGCTAACCAAGTCGGATATTGCGTCACTTCCACTACTTGAGACTCGATCTACTTGGTAATCACCTCTTTGATCTTTAAACTCAATTCATACTTAAACTTCCGAGTCTTTTGTTTTACTGGACTGAAATCTCGATTAATGACACCTTGTGGGACACCATATTCATACTTAGCCAGGCATATCCCTATAAGACCAGTTAAATACGTCGATGTATTCTCTGAGCAAGCGAACTAGGTCTCTTCTTTGAGTTTCAGTCAGATGGACACTGATTTTTACTTCTTTATTACATTCCTCATCTCTATGATTCACAGTTTTGGTTTCTTATAAATTCGGCTTGTGTTGAATCTCAAATTATTGAAACTCTTCAGGAACACCTTCGGGTACCTCATTTTCATCCTCATGCACCTCGCATTCATCATCATCTGCGTTATTTTGTTCACTCAGTTCATGACATGACATGATTTTGGCAGGTTTTAAAATATTATTACTGAAATCATAAACAAACAATATTAGGAAAGTAAAATATAAACATATAAGTAAAAAGTTTTCGATAAAATAGGCTTTAATTTAAATTGAAAAGCAAGAACGAACTTTGGCCATGGCCAAGGGCCATTTCGCCTTTTTAAACATCATAGGGGAATTTTAAAAGACTCAAACAATAAAAGAAAAATGCATAAATGGTGGGTCTCAGGTCTTTTCCGGACTACCACCGATTTTTCAAAACAAACATAAATATGCGTCTTTTCGACCAAGAAGAACGGGGGATCAAAACCGGCATGAAGGTCCAATTCTGCAACTGCTCCTCTGGCTAGGCATTGCGGATTCCTGAGGTCTCAGCTTCATCCTCCATGACTGCGTCAATTTCTTCGAACATGCCCGAGATTCCTTCCCCCAGACCGTTGTCGATGGCGTGCTCCTGCATCGAGAATGACTGGTACAAGTAAGGCATTGGTCTGGCTAGCATCCGATCAACACTCTTGTTTATCAGCTCCGTTTCATCAGCATCTGTGGGGACATACCCCAAACCAAACTTTGTTCTTCTGGCGGGAACTTGAATAGGTTTGACAATTCCTTGGAAATGCTTCCCTCACCTGAAACCTAGTTCGAAAGAATTTTGGAGCATGACAGTAGCAATCATGTTGTACACAGCAGACAAGGGAGGTTGTGGAGCCATGTCATCACCGATGGCATTAACCAGCTCCACCGTGTAAAAATTGTAACCTCGGGAGACCTTATCAACGGTGGGTGCATACCTATCAGAATGACTCCCCTCACCATGAATGACCAATTCCTGGTCCTTCTAAACAAATTTTATCAGTTGGTGAAGGGTAGATGGCACAACCCCGCCCATATGGATAAACGGTCTTCCCAGTAGCAGGTTGTAACTAGTGTTGATATCAAACACTTGGAAATCCACGTTAAATTTGCAGGGCCCATCTGAATTCCCATTTTACTGCCCCTATCGTGTCTCTCTGCCCTCCAGCAAAAGCTATCACATTGACCTGGTTTTGTTGAACCTTTCCCTAGTCGAATTTCAGCTGCTTGAGGGTTGTAAGCGGACATATGTTTAAACCAGACCCATCGTCGACCAAAACACAATTTATAACTTTTTCCCGGCATTTGATGGTGACGTGCAGAGCTTTGTTATGCAACTTGCCTTCAAAGGGCAGCTCTTTGTCACAAAAACTTATTCGGTGTCCTTGAATGACTTGGTTTTTCTTGGCTGCAAGATTGTCACTGTTAGTACCCACAGGCAGATATGTATTATCCAAAGCCCTCATCAGAGCCTGCCTATGCAACTGCGAACTCATCCAAAAGGCCTACACAGAGATCTGAGCTGGCGTCTTCTCTAAATGCTTTACAATTGAATAATCTTTCGGTTGCATTTTTCTCCACAACTCCTCAACCTCGGATTCATTGATCGGCCTTTTTGTTTGGTCCTTCTTTTGCACACCCTGGATCAGCTCTTCTGGCGTGTAGCACCTGCCAGTTCTGGTCATACACAAACTTTGGTCGGGCAGAGTTTCTCGTGGCACCAAAGCAACAGCCTTCTCGGGAGTTAGAATCACAAACTCTTTCATCTGTCTAATGCTCAACGAGGCTACAACCATTTCCAGCTCATCAAGAGCAATTTGAACGATTGCCTTTATCACGCACCAATCATCATCTGTCGCTATCATATTCATAGTGACGCCTCTATGATTTGGCAAAGGATTACTATTGATATTGTGCGCGACTGTTTGAAGCGAGACCACGTTCTGGTCAATAAGGTCTTGGATCTTATGCTTTAGGTTAATACAGTCCTCGGTATCAAGTCCAACACTGTTGGAGTGATACGGCCACCTCTGATCAGGTCTGTAAAACTTTGAGCCAATGTCAACCGGCTTGGGCCCCACTGGATGAATATATCCTAACGCAGTTAATCACTCGAACAACTTTGTCCGACTTTCAATAAGCGAAATGAAAATTCTAGCAGGCTTCTTCTTAAATCTAGGATGGGGGGGGATCGTATTTGCCTTGTTGCGGATGAGGCATTTGACGATATTTTGGACCGTTTGGATGGGGGGCCTTGATATTTGGGGTATGAGTTGGTTTGGTAATTTTGGTGTGGAGCTTGGTAGTGCGGGGGGGGGGGTATTTTGGTAAAGTGGAGCTGGGTTTGGTACATTAGGGGAGGCATTTGGTAATTTGTCTGAACGCTGGCACAGTTGGGGGCGGTGTTTCGGTAGTGATGAGGTGAAGTTTGGTAAACCGAAAGCAGAATTTGGTAGATAGGAGGGAAGTATGGTGGCTAGGAATGGGAGTATTTTGATAACTGGGGGGAGTGGTACTTTGGTAACTGGGGGGAGGGGTATTTTGGTAATCAGCCCGTGTATAATAAGCTAGGTATGAACTCGTTGAGGGTCGAGAATGACCTCGGCATGATAAGGATTTCCTTGGGGTCTTCTTCCCCTCATAAGAGATAGAAGACACATTTTCTCTAT
>JAJOOH010005140.1:0-21095 GCA_029582605.1 Solanum gracilifrons
TGTTGAATATGATGTGCCTAGTCTATGGTGGCTTCCTAGGAACACTTGGTGTGAGTAGTATTATGGGATGCTACTTGCACATTGCACTAGTGTGACTTGGGGGTTGTCTTAGGTGATGGTTCCTATGTGAAGACTATGTCTTACTGTGTGCTTATGACTCTATGAATATATGTGGTTGGATTGATGAAGGCTATATGTAAGTTCACCCTTGGTAACCTTAAGGTGATACATTGCACCAAGTACTTCCCTAAGGGTTGCTTGAGGAAAGGAGTTAAGATAAAGAGGAAGGTAATGTATTGTATGCATTGAATGTACCTAAAATGTTATAAGTGGCTCTATGTGCAATTATGAATGGTTTCCATGTGTATGATGATGTATGTGGTTCATATTGTGCCTATTGCACTAAATGTTCATGAAGTTTCTCTAAAAAGGCATGATGCATAGTTTCCAACTAAATGTCCTTTTAAAAGCATGTTTTACATGGTTATCATACTTAGTGCATTCTAGTACTAACACCATTCTTCTTCATCTTTTTACACCAAGTGTAGGTGATGGTGACTATAAAGGGTCTTTCCTAGAAGTGATGAGCTTGGCTTACTATTCCCAAGTTCGAGTGTGTCCATAAAGATTCAAGGACCTTTATGTTAAAGAGTTTCCTTAATTTCTATGTACTAGATAGTAGTTTCTTTTGTATTGTAAGGGTTGTGTCCCTCTTGTGTTGTGGTCATGTTTTAAGATGGCCACCTTGAGACATAGTATTCCGATTTTGTATTAAACATTTAATGAGGTGACTTTTAAGTCTTGTGCTATATTATGAAAAAGCTTTAAATTTTCCGCTATTTTTCTATGATAAATGCTATGACGAATGCTAAGGGCTTGTATTAGACCTCCGAGAGGTCGGATACGCCGATAATAACTAGGGGGTGCTCTCGGGTCGTTACAAATAATTTTTAGGGTTTGGGGATAAATACCCAGCCAGGGAAAATGTAATAGTTATTGAATTCTTACTTTTTATGATGAATAGCTAAAACCCCCATACTTGGGGGTGTGACTATCTGACAAATTGTCCGATTTAGCTGATGGGTGTTAGGGATTATTAAGCTTAATGATATTTTGAAGTGGGTTTGATTTATAGCTGTTGTTAAATTGATATATTGGATTGTGCATTTCAATATTGTTAGTGTTTTATGCTTGCTTGAGAGAGAGGTGTAAAACCATGGTTATAAATTAGCATTTGTAGCTATTGGGTTGTTGTGGGTTTAGCTCGAGAGAGTGAATTGTAAGCTCAATGCTACCTATCTAGCTCGAGAGAGTAGGTGAAGTGAGGTTTGGGGCTGTTTCTCGTGAGAAGCTTTTTGAGGTTCAAAGAACTCACCTGAATCATAATAATTGTTCGAGAAAAAGCTATTACATCTAAGGTCCAGCCTACCCGGTAAGATTTAGAAACCGTTAGAAATTACCAATCCCCCATTTAGTGAAATTTATAGTTAGTCGGTCATACCCCTGAGTATCTCTTAATTACTTGTTTCCCCTTTGTTGTTTGTGATTACTATAGTTGCTAAGTAACTACCTAATCCCCCATGTAATATTCGTGTCACCCCCTCAATTTATTTAAGTGCTTACGATAATTTTCATTCCTACAATCGATTAAATTGCATTTAAATTTCATAATTGAATTCAAACTTGTGCCGCTCCCTGTGGGTTCGACCCTAACTCACTTGTTGGGTTTTATACTAGATTTTGATCGTCTACACCTAGTACCGGATGAGGTGTAGTTGAGCGTTAATCACCTGGGCTAAGAAGATAGAGTCTATAGATCTACATGCATAGTATTTGGTTGTGGAAACTTTGTCTTAGCCACATCATCCTATAAACACTCAGCCTCAATCCTCCTGATGTCACGGGAAGAGGCTGGTTAATTCGTACATCTGTAGTCGCCCTAAACGGAACTCATACGTCGTCACATAGCTGCGTGATGAGGATTGGGAATGGAAGGGAAGTTTGAATCTATCAAGCTCTCATCACCATCTCTTATGCAATAAAAACTCCCACATGAATGTGTTCCTGGTTAATGATTGTGCCTACTAAGACCACCTTGGGATGGCGAAGGATAGACTTATTTTGCGAGGGAATAATATTGTTGCTGATAAAGAAAATCCAGTATCGTTCTACAACATTTAAGTCCTTCATGTCTATCTGGGCACCATCAACCATTCATGAAGTATACGAGCTAGAAATAAGTGGGGCCAACCACCCTTTCCATGAATCCAAGCCATGTCTCAGTCGGAGTGAATACATATCAGCATCAAATGTTGGTATCCCAAGTGCAGTGTTGATCACCTCAACATGACATTACACCTTCTTACCACACACTTCTACTTTCTCGAGTGGCTTCCAAAGTGTGCCCTTCCACTTCTTTGGTAGAATTCACACACCCACGCAAGATCATAGGGATATCTAGGCTTTAAGAACCCCTCAAACTAATGTAATTGAACAATATCCCAAATAGTTGGATGCTCCCTCATAACTCCATCTATGGAGAGTCGTCTCTTATCAAGAATAGTCTGTTATCCAATTGCTTTGAGCCTGTTTAGGGCTTTTGAAGTGATTACAGGGAGAACTCCAGAAGTTGGTGCTTGTGTGGAGGAAGGTTGCACCAGTTTGGATAGGATATCCGTCCTTTTTCTTACAACCCTCTTTGCAGGTTCCACACTCTCATGTACAAGTGCATGTGGATTTGTAGGTTTTTGTTGCCGAGGAGCCTCAGATGACCCGTAAATAACTATCCCCTTTTGCTTTTTTTGACAGATGAGGAGGAGGCGAGACTCTCTGTCAAATTCTGTATCTGAAGTGACTACCTGTTTCCTTTATTTAAACATCACCTGTAAAGCACATATTCAAACATAGAAGTGGTGAAGGTTAGTTGAAATCAAACTCATTGAGAATCATAGTTCAAAAATTACCCTAAGGCTCACCTAAGAGGAAAACAGACCGCCCAAAAGGATCAACAAGCTCCGGTGAACTCCCCAAATCAGACAATAGCAATTATCTCAGGAATCAAGCACCAAGGGCGAAGTTAATTCAAACTTTGTGATTTGCCGAGTTGGTTTTGGCGGGCTAAGAAGTCCGCCAAAACTAATAGTTGAAAAATAAAAAGAAACATACCTCAATGGCGTCCTCTCCCACTTAGTGGTTCGCCAAGTAGGTTCTGCGAACTAAGTCAAGCCCACCGAACGGGACAGTTCCCAAATGTAACGACCCGAGAGCACCCCGTAGCCGTTACAGGCGTATTCGACCTCTCGGAGGTCTCATACAGGCCTTAACATTCATTCATCGCATAGATCATAAAAATCACTAAGAATTTAAAACTTTTATTCAATAAAACCATAAAACTTCAAGAGTCATCAACATTTGAAAACATCAATACTCAAGCGGAACTACTAAGTCTCTTTAGCCAATCTTAGACAAGAAATTAAAACGTACTAAGGGACACAGACCTTTACAAATGAAATGAAACTTAACTGTCTATGTGTCTAATACAATGACTAAGAAACTTCTAAACATAGTCCTCGAATCTTGAGGACATAACAAAGACTTGGAAGAGTGAAGCAATCCAAGCAAATCCAGAGCACAATCTCCTCCTAATTACCACAACCTACACATGTAGTAAAATAAAAGAAAGGGGTTAGTACAACACACATACTAAGTATGAGGATATGCAAAACATGCTAAAAAGGATATTTGTTTGGAAGTTATACTTTCATGCCATTTTGATAAACTCTCATGAACATCAACATAATAGGCACCTTACAAGTCACAACCAACAATACAAAGTCATATGCTTCACAATACATCATAAACATACATAACCCATTTGTCTTTACCTTCTTGCCTTGGACCTCCACCTTAAGTAACCCTTAAGCAATACCTTTGTGCGATGTATGGGCAATGTCCCATACCATCACCCACACTAAGGCACCACCTTAAGGTCACACAAAGTGCACTTACCATGCATACCTCAACCTTCACCAATTAATCGCGTAAGACATATAAGCATATGAGCCAACAAGTCACTTCACAAAACTAGAACACTCATCAAATGTCATCCCAAGACTCACCTAAGTAAGACATGGTGAGGCAGCCCATACTACCTCTCATTACCATACCCAAGTGATCCTTAAGTCTACACAAGACAAGATCCATTCACATTTCAACATAAATCGTTCTTTCAACTTAATGCATTTAGACAACTTCATTCACTAATGACATAAGATCATCACATACCTTCAATTCAACATAAGTTACATTCAATTCATTATGACTCACTTTCACATTTGCATGCTCAAAGACCAACACTTTTATTAATTAGCCCAAAGAGACTCATTCAATTATTATCATTACTAAGACACACCAAGATCTCCCTTAAATGTCTACTTGTGCAATGTCTAGATGATGTCCCATTCCACCACCTATTCTAAGTAGTACACCCTTAAGAGACCCTAGTTCATTCATTCATTAATGTAGGGGAAGAGCCTTAACCGACATAGACCACGGAGCTTGACATGGAATCCCGGTAATACCCTTATCGGATCAAGGATCCCCACTTGCCTAAGGTAGGGTCCTTCTTTTAGCCTTTACGTGGTAGAGACCACTAGCTAGTCCTATGTGGGCACATAGTTACGGGATAAAAGGATTTCTTCTAAGTACCCACATCTCAACTAACGAAGAGGCACCCATGGGTTGGTACTAAATACTCACATCTCAACTAACGAAGGAGTATCCACCCATCTTCATATCCTTTCGGTGCTAGACATTATTCCCCCACAGAGTTTGGACATTTATTTCATTCTTTCATTTAAGGATAAGGATTGCTACTAAGTACTCTTATCTCAACTCACGAAAGATTACCCATCCTAGCCCAACATTCATTCATTTAGGGATAAGGATTGCTACTAGGTACTCTCATCTTAACTCACGAATGAGTACCCATCCTAGCCCAACATTCATTCATTTAGGGATAAGGATTGCTACTATGTACTCGCATCTCAACTCACGAAGGAGTACCCATCCTTGCCCAACATTCATTCATTTAGGGATAAGGATTGCTACTAAGTACTCTCATCTCAACTCACGAAGGACTACCCATCCTAGCCCAACATTCATTCATTTAGGGATAAGGATTGCTACTAAGTAGTCTCATCTCAATTCACGAAGGAGTACCCATCCTAGCCCAACATTCATTCATTTAGGAAGCTCTTGGATTCAAAGATGATAAAACCTTTCATCTAGGAACCCTATTCATTAAAGGAGTACTTGATGACACTATCCTTTCAATAGACCCAACTTTCATTCATTAGCATTAACTCCCCCATTTTTTCCCTTCATTGTCACATTCTTTCATTCATTCTTCACTAGGTGTCAGAGTTGGTAAACATAGCCTATCCTAACCTCACCTTCATTATAAGTCATTCAAAGAAGACAACAACCAAGCATAACACATAAAGTCTTTACATAAGGTAACCTTTAATACTCTTAGACCATACACAAATTCGCATCATATCACATTACCTTCACATAATCAACATTACTCAAAACAACAATCATCCAACTTTGCCTACAAGGCCATGATCACAACATGCTTATAAAGTAAACACCTCCCCACTTTCGAAGGGATTAAACCTCACAATTGTAACATCTACAACACACACACACACACGCACACACATATATATATATATATATATAATACTAGAGTCAATAATCTATTCACAACTTCATCATCATCATAAACCTTAGGTCACAATTGCCTATTCAAGGCCAACATCCAATATAACACAATTGACCATAAATTCCTTATAATTCAATATAGAACAATACATAAATCAATAGCCCATAACAATCTACACATTAATATCACTATATTAGCTCATAATCAATGGACCCACTTTAGACCCAAAACTAGGATTTCAAGATATGCAAGGGTTCATGGAGTTTTTGATCTTAAAACGATCAATATTAACATAAATCATCATTTGAAATACTTTCATGCAAGAACCCAAACTTAGAATTGAAATTGGGGTTTTAAGTGTTTTTTAAAACATTGAAATCACTTTGATTTGGCTCTTTGATTGAAAGGAGAATCAAAGATAAAATCCCCATACCTTTGTGATTAATTTCCTTAGGAATTTGAAGGATAAATCAGTAGGAACCCATCCCCTAGCTTGAAGCTTCATCAATGTCTTCCATGGAGTTCTAGAGAGAGAATTTATTTGAGATGGAAGGTTCAATTTGGATAATGAGGTCTAATTCTAGGTTTTGGGGTTTTAACCAACTTAAAATACCCTAAAATAGGTTGAATAACCGTGTATAATAATTCCCCAAAGTACCCAAACTACCCCTCACTCAGTTGGACCTTTTAAATAAGTCAAACTTGAGTTTTATTTTCGCAGATTTCGTCGGGAAACAAGTCCTAGACGCGGGGGTGTTCCCACAAGTTTCTGGAAATTAAATTTCTAAACAGTAGAGTATGCGGTGTTTCCGCGACGCGGAGCCACTTTTTGGCCATTGGTGGAGCAGGTCCGCGACGCGGAGCCACTCCCTCCATGAGAAATTTCAAGCTGCCATGGCAGCTCATTTGGCCAAGGGTTAGGGCCCTCCTCGGGAACCCTTAGGGTTGTCTCGGGGAGTCGTACCCGGACGTTTTGACCCTAAACACATTTATTAAGACATTAGGGTCACCTCCATTGATTTTAGACTCCTAAAAACACATTAAAACATCAACAACATACTAGAACACACCAACACGTAAAAGACTAGTTTCCGAACGTCTTGGTCGTCCCTTGACGTTTGACTTCCAACCTCTTTAAAACTAATTAAAAAGGCTATTCTTCATTATTTTAACAAGTTATTAATGCATAAAACCCATGTGAGGCTCTACTTTATCCTACATTTTGAGGGTTGTTACACCAAAATCACATATTCACTCAAGAGGGCAAGTTGGGGCTTACTCGGCGATTCACCTAACCTCGTTGGTGAGGTAAGTCAAGCATGTTAAACCTGAGATGTTTATCCCAATGAGTAATTTTTACAGCCGAACCCAACATATGTAACAAAAACTAGTTCCCCAACATCATTACAACCCATATATATTATTATTATATTCCCATGGATACTCAGACTTGATATTGAAAAGTCTTGCTCAAATTGACGATTTGCCATTAAGAAAGTCATCACTCTATCTATCATTAGGCAAAATCATGCAATTGGGTCAACACTGGGTTACTCAGACTTCACCCACATCAAATTAAACAAAGACCCACTAATTTAACTAACTTAATTTCAACAATTAACTAACACATGCAAGATTAGAAATTTATAGGCAACACACAGTCAATTAATTCCTGGGAACGATCCAATATGCACAATATAGGGTTACCCAATGAAATCATACAATCACAAGCATCAAACTGTTGAAAGCCCACATACAATACACCGTTTAAAGTTCAAAATGCACAATCAAACTCGAAAATCAACATTAATATGAAGATAAACACGAGATCAACAAGAAAACAGGGTTGGATCGACAGCTATAGCATGAAAATGCACTCCTCAAACATAGAAATCACGCACTAAAGACTCACAATCACTCAAATAAGGCAATGTAAGAAAAGGGACACAAAAAGGCTTAAATTTTTCAAAGGATTTTTAAAAAAAATTGAAAAGACCCCTTGTCCTTTTATATTAGGCCCACTCAGCAGTCACTACTAACGTTGCCGAGCGTATTCGGTGAATTTTCAATTAGAGTTTAAGCTCGCCGAAAGTGCCTTTACAAATACCAAACCTGAAGGCTAATTCAGCGGATTCGATAGGGTCTACATAGTGTACTTTGGCAGATCACCGTTTGGAGCTCAGATTGCTGAATTGATAGTACACTTTTCCATATGTTCATGCTCAGAATGGAGACAAGAATGGATCCGCACAACACCTTTAGCAGATCACCATTTTTGTTTTGGCATCGCCTAATGTTCCTTTTTTCAACCTTTTAACTTTTTCTCAACTTGCAGTCACAACTCACACTATTGAAAGAAATAGAAACAAAAGTAAAGACTTGGGTTGCCTCCCAAAAAGCACGTTATTTATCGTCATGAAACGACATAGTTCTCAATTCCTCTACATTCATTTTTGGGATTTGGGGCAGTATCACAAGGCTACGTTCCCTTTTTCCTTTGATTAAGATAAGTGAAGATTTGGAACAATTGGTCCTGAGTTGCTTGATAGATACCGAATAAGAAGTCACCATTTGAGATAGAGTGGAAAAGTCATTTTTCAATTTCTTTAACACTTTGTCGGACCCTTTAACCTTGTTAAAGATCCTTGTAAGCATTTCCTTGGTTTGGTTTCCTTCTGACCTAGCTGGGTCTTTTGGTCATTGACGATCATGGGGAGGCACAAATATATCTTTGTCAACCTCCCTATCTCTCTAATTTACACCTCACCAATCCTTCCAACCATTATCTCGATTCATGTTTCAACCTTCTTTCCCACCTTGTCATTGATATTTTGGGTGAGAATCCCCCCCCCATTTTGTTTCCCAAATATTGCACTTCTTCATTGTATAATGCCTCAAACTTGGTATCATCCGGGAACTGCCCACTTTTGGTTCTAACCACATTCACCAATTTAAGTCCATCTCCCATGACATGTTTAGACACCAAATCGAGTTGGGTCATCATTTTAGCCATATTTTCATCTCGTTCATTATCCTTCTCAATTTTCTCTCTTCTCAAACTTAGTTGTAAAGTAGTCACTTGGTCTTCTCGTGTATGCTATGCTCGATTTACTTTGGTCATGTCATCTAGCAACAAAGCAACCACATCATACAGTTGCTACATTAATCAACCTTGGACTAACTGATCATCCACACCTTTTTCGATTGTTAAGTCTACAATCGATGTATTGAAGGAGCAAATTATCTGGAACACTATGTGTTGGACATTGCAAAAGTAGTTTCTTGAACCTCAACTAAGTCTCATGTATAGGTTCATCTCTAATGCGTTTGAAATTTTGGATCAAAATTTGAACTTTAACCATCTTAGAGGGTGGAAAGAATCTCTCCAAGAAAGCATCATTCAAATCCTCCCATGGAGTGAGAAAGTCATTTGGCAATTCCGCCAACCATTTTGTAACTTCACTCATTAAAGAGAACGGGAATAAACTCAACCTTACGGACTCTGGAGAGATGTTCCTGAACCCAAACGGTCCACATACCTCCACAAAATTCCTAAGGTGCTCATGAAGAACATCATGAGATAGACCCCCAAATTTCCTTTTTCTTGGAGCAATTGCAACAACATTTTTCTGTCTATGTGAAACACAACCCTCCCGACTGTGGGAGGTATCCAGATGGTTCCCGTGGTTTGAACAATATTCATATGCATATAATTCAAATCACTCAATTTTTCATTTTGACCATAGTGACTATCGTTGTCACTACCATGGCCACTCATTGTATTAGACCTACAAATCAACCAACAACAACAAAAAACAACAATCTACTACATCTAAACAAATTTACAAACTAATTTCTCAAATACAACTCTCCAACAGAGGCAACATATTTTATAATGCTCAAATGTCCTTAAAATCAAATAAAAGCAATAGCAGTCATAGTCAATGAAAATACTCAACTAAGAGTCAGGGTCGAATCCCACAGGGATTGGTATATCGTACAAAATTCTATCAAAAAATTTGGATTATAAACTCATTCATTTGTAATAGTAAAAGTAAGTGGTGGATGATTCCACCAATTTAATAAAAAGATTCGGTAATCATTTGTCACAATTAAACTAGGATTTTGAAGAATTCAAGAGTTAATGAGCAATCTAGAGGTGCAGGGATTGGAAATCAATGTCACATAGGAGTATTTGTGCTGTTCTACAGTGATGAACATTCATGAATAAACTAGGTCATCTTTAATAATGCAAATCATCTTTCGATCTCAAATTATCTTGCATAGAATCTCCTTTTGGTCTCATCCATATACTCTTCCAAACAACCTAACACCTTACTTTATTCTCTCTTTTGATGCATAAACAACGCAAATAGTTTGGACCCATAACCTCTATTTTGAAGGAGGTTACATACATTAAACTTAAATTGCTAGTATTGGACTAATTACCCACTCCAATCAATCTCTTTCGAGCATCAATGGGGGATTGGAAGAAGGAATTAAATTTGCAACCTTAATCCATAAATTAACCACATGAAAATTAGCCCAAAATCATGTATGAATATCAGCAAAATAGAGCATAACACAATACTCACTACATTAAATCAAAACCCAACCTCATAGTTGCACCCCTAGATCTTGGGGTTTTAGCCGCCCATCACAAAAAGCAAAGATAATATACCTTCCATGAAAGTAGCCATAAGTAACATGAAATCAAGCAATTACAAGAAAACCCACTTTAGATTAAACTTTAATATGTCAAATTCAAGAACAAAGTTGAAAACCCCCAAAAGCTAGAAAGTGTTCTTCACAAAGTAAAGTGTTTCTCTCTCACTCTCAAAACTAAGAATATTAAGAACTCTGAAATTGCTCCTTTTTTATCTCTCCTTTGGGCTATTTATAGTTTTTTAAAATTTTGCCCAAAAACTAAATGCGCATCTCACTCGGTGATTAGCCAGACTCACGGAACTCCTTTGGAGAATCGCAATCGAGCTTCAGCTCACTTTTTCCTTCTCTAGGCTTCATGTGTTTTAACATTAGTCGGCAAGCTTGTTTTAGTCTGCCTTTCAAGTTTGGCTTATCACCGAGTACCACCTTGGTTCACCTTTTGAGCATTTAATTTTTCTCCTTGCATTGTCACTTTTGGCGATGCTTATCAAGGATGCCTTTCTCATTCGGCAAGTCACCTTTTCATTTGGAGTTTGTAGACCTATCTCGATAGACACAAGTGTTGTGATCTATTCATTTATGTGAGGTCATGCTCACTATACAATCCACATTTCTTGTTTGGCGATTATCAATGTGTAGTCTACACTTCTTTTTGCATTTTAGCCATTATTTCAAACATTCATCATTGCCTTATTCATAAGCCTTCATAGCTGCAAATCATCAAGATATAATCAAAATATGATAAAATTTGGCATTCAGAAACCTAATTATTGAGCTACATAGACCTTAAATGAGTTCAAATCTACCACTTATCACATCTAGTAATACTCATTATAAGAGTCGGGAGACGGCCCCTTCTCTTCTTAAGAAATACATGTGAATAGAAATAATATACTAGAACTACAAACTGACTTGAGTGATCAAAACAAGAGAACTCATCACTTGTTGGCTAAAAGTTGTGATCCAACTGACTAGCATCCTGATAGTAAGAACCTCAATTACGTCTTATGAAAATGTAGGAACAAGACATATGCGAATATTACTTTGAATGTACTTAGTATGAGATATATGCATGATAATTTGTAAAGCTGGACATGATTAATCTGAGACACTAAACTGAATATGAAATTGGAATACATGAACTTATGCAATGGCCAAGTAGTAAGACATGCAACTAATAGTTACTGAAACTAAAACAACTGAATGTAAGGTCTAAGAAAGATTCTAAAAGATTGAACTCTGGGGCTACCGTTAACTAAGATAAATCATGTGAGTTATAACATCGGGCCCAATGTCTTACCTAGACACTAAAAAGAGACTTTCCAACTTGCAAAGATAAGGACCATGAGTTTGCGTTAAGGTGGATCCTCTAGCAAAGGTCTATCTAAGACAAAACCCCATTGTGGCAGATAGTTCTGGACTTATAGATTGCTACTAAAGGTCCATGGATGCTGAACGGAAAGCATCATCCCAAAAGTCTACTCGGTGCTAAGTATACTCCCAACGAAAATATATAAAATCATGACATATTCATAATCTTGGACTTTTAAATAGTAAGAATATAGTAATACCAATTCAATCATAACGACTCATACATCATAAGAATAGCTTGTTTAAAATACCATGATTTCATAACATATCAATTAATACGAGATACTTAATTGAAAGCTTCCAAATCATGCTCATATTTCATAATGAGAATACTTCAATCGAAAGGAACCTAATTTTATAAAAATCATATTGACACTTCATTCAAAATTATCTTTGAGTCATAGTCTCTTCAATTCATAATGCATGCATATAATAAAAGCTTTACTTCGTAGTCCAAATACTCATATAGCATGGGTTCATATAAAAATCATTGGAAACACATAATTATGATAAAAAATCATGCATAATAATATTAATCATGATGAAAAAGTCTTAATTCAATTGAATCCATAACGAAATCATGAAATTCTAGAATTTGGGGAAAATTATAACTTGAAGTAAAACATACTTTCTTGAACTACTTTTTATAATTAAGCACTTGAAGTAAAATATACTTTCTTGAAATTCTTCTTAAATCATGCACTTTAAATTAAAGATAATAATATTTTCTTGAAATACTTCTTGAAAATGATACACTTAATACTAATTATACTTTCTTGAACTCTATCTAAGATAATGCATTTGAAATTAAAGATAATAATAAACTTTCTTGAAATACTTCTTGAAAATAATGCACTAGTAGTAAAATATACTTTCTTGAAACTGTTCTAAGATCATGCACTTTAAATAAAAGATAATAATACTTTGCCGAAATTTTCTGTAAGATTTTGAACATTCTTTATTTGTTAAATTAATGCATATGAAATACTATGATGAGGTTTTTAAATAACTTTGATTAAAAAGGGGTCCATGTGGTATAATAAGCATGAAAAATGAATCAATAAGTAGACCATATGAAAGAACAAAGTTCCTCACATTGATTTTCTTACATACTTTAAAAGCTCTGTGAATCTTGATGAAAACCCCTAACTTGAAGAAGAACGATCAAGTAATCCTTTCTTAAGATTCTTAAATTAGTTTCTCAAAAATCCTATGGCCAAGGATTAGGATGTATAATAGTGATTCATAATTATAAGAAGTAATTTGAGTTAGATTGAAATCCTTGGAGAATAACTAACCTTGAAGAAGAATCTTGAATAGTATTTGAAATAACATTGCTTGAAGAAGAATCTTGTAAAATATTTGAAAGAACCTTGTTTAGAAGTCTTATGCTTTGATTTACCGTATAATTTTTTGGGGGGTTTGGGAGAGGATAAAGAGCAATTAAATGATGTAAATATGAATTTTTAGGGTTTTATAGGAGGTGATAAATCCATTTAATGGTGACAGCCTCTGTGGTACCAGGGCTGACCTATGAGGAGTATGAGAGAGCGATTCGACATGATCTTCGAAAGAAGCAAAAGAGCCAAGGAGCATCCTCGAATCCTGATCAAGCCCTTGAAGCTGAAAGATTGCGCATCCGATCATCGAGCGGCGCAGGCCTGGAACTGCACTACATCATTTAGTAAAATAATCATAACTCTCTATTCCAAACATGGAATAACGCAAACTCAATGGCATTAGAAAGAAGACTTATAGACCTTTAATCTTATTGGTTGGGAACCACATAAATCTTAATATTCTATTAGATATATGTTTGAAGTTAATCCAAGTAAAATCTTATATGAAAACTCTATTGATAAGAAAACTTTCAACTCAACTTTGTGTTAGATGATTCTTATAAACTTAATTCATATACAAATATCTTCCCACACTAAAGAATTTACCTTAACACCTATGCACAATTAAGAATCACTCGGTAAAACCCTATACACATATGAAGAATAGTCCAAGTCTTAGCTTAGGGTCTTTCATGGTGTTACAATATCTCCCCCTTGGAATCATTCGTTGTCAACTTGGAATAAGAGAGAATTTATCTACTACATGAGATGATTATACTAATCTAAACAACATGATTCATATTCCATACCCCTATAGATACTTTTATCCCAAGAATATTATTCCTTACCACCGCATTCAACAAACCTTGAGTTTTGATCACAAAGCACTTAATGCATCACTGCGGTCACCCACATGTTATCAACACCACATTCAAGCCTAGTACTATAGCTACTCCATATTATCAACACCACACTCAAGCCTAGTACTATAACCAATCAATAAAATTCTAGGTAACCAATTATTCAAAGAATTTTTCCCTTCTTATAATCTCTACCAACTGAAATTTCATGAATTATTACTAAGATACGCACAAAGTATTCTCATCTTAGCTACTACATATTACCAAGCCTCATTTTGGTCTTCCACCTCATTCACAACCTTACATATATAGAATAAGCATAATACAATCTTCATAATAAGGATATTATACCCTCTATATAAACTAAAAATAAGGTGTTATCAACATCGCTATCAAAACTGAAAGAGAATCACTAGAAGAGCTTACAGAAAAAAGATCATTAGCATGAATAGTTCAAGAAATTTTATCTAAGAATGTGAATGACATAGGGTGATTTCACTAGCCATTAAGGGTATATCATGAGTTCTTGGAACTTACCGTACTTCGAAACATGAGTCCATATATATTGTAATTGATATAACATAGAGCTAGAAATTCACAATTTCATGAATTAAGATTGGGATGATTGTGCTGAATTATTTGCTTCATATTTTAGGAATGGAGCATAGTCATGAATTTGTCTGAAGGGTATGCACATAAGTGATGGGAATAACGCCAATATGAAATACATAAGAGGAGTGTCATAACAATTGAAATTGGAGGAATAATCTAGAGTAGGAATGAACTGCTATCGCATCATAAATCTTTCTCAACATATCACCTTATCATCTCCCCCTTATGTCTAAAGCCGTCATTCTAAGTCCGTGGACCTATTTCAAATTCTCTAAACCACTACTTTTCATTCTCTTAACTCAAGGATGCTGACTATGAACACTAGAAAATTATAATCTTAGATCCTCATACGACTATATACTATACTATCTTGGGTACCTCTCTTTCTAAGGCTTAAAGTCCTGTGCTACCTAAATATTTTGTCACAACATAGTACATTTCATAGGTAACACATATACTTTTTAGTTGCATCATCACACTCATTGGACGCCTATCAATTTAAACTACATCACATGTTAATATCAACTCACCACCTAGACTTAATCTACACAAACACAGTGACATACTCTAAGTCACCTTAACCAATAACTGTCATTGTGATACTAAAATAATATCTTCACACACTCATTAAGTATTGAACTACTCATAAGGGGACATAACATCATTACAAAATTACTGGTTCATTACTACAACTACATATTTTACTCAATTACTATCCCCACTCTTTAAACGTGTAAAATCTCAGATTCGAGAAAGGCTAGAAAAAGGTCAAGTGGAGAAAATAACCAGCCTAAAAGTGTACCATGGAACCGTCCATGGATCCACAAATGGGCAGTGAAGGGGACAACGGTCCATTAGTGGGCTCGTGGTAAGTTCCCAACACTTTCCAGGGCAAGCTTCACCATAAAGGACGCCTAGATGTTCCGTGGTGAGCTTGATGGGCCGTCAAAGGGGCCGTCCAGTGGGTCACTAGAAGGGGTTTCTTCCCCTAGCCACTGATTAAGGACCAGAGATGGCTAAATTGTTCGTGGTACCCTTGACGGGCTGTGAAGGCTTCAGTGTAGTGATTGTGTCAGCTTTAAGTCAGGGGTTTTTGGGTCTTTTCCTAATTGTTTGAATTTAATACTATGTTGTTTAACCCTTTACCCAAAGCCCTATAAAAATGTGTTTACCCCCAAAATCTCCTAATTCAAGTCATTGTCTCAAATTTCTAAAAGAAAAACAAGTTCATCCTCTCCAGTATTTCTCTCTCTAGAAGCTTGAAAAGATTACTAGGGTTTCCAGTCAAGTCTCCAATTTCACCATTTATTTTGTTCTATGAACTCTAAGGTATGATAGTCTTCATCTATAGAGATCTTTCCTCCATAGAGTTCATAAATTTCCCAATTTACAAAGTTAAAAATCTCCAATTGAAGTTAGGGTTTTCTTCTATGTCATGGGTTCCTTTCAATGTTGGTTCAATTGATTGTTTAATGAACTATTATGCATGAATTGACATAATTTCATGTTTTTAAGATGCTTCCCCATGAACACATGCATACCCCATTTGTTCTAAGCTATGATGATAAACTGTAGGTGGTGTACTATGAAGGATGATTTTAGCAAGCTATGTATGTTCTTTATGAAGTTGAGGAAAGTGATTTAAGTTTCTTTGAGAGTAAAA
Source organism: Solanum gracilifrons (assembly GCA_029582605.1). NCBI lineage: Eukaryota > Viridiplantae > Streptophyta > Magnoliopsida > Solanales > Solanaceae > Solanum > Solanum gracilifrons. The sequence goes on from JAJOOH010005140.1 coordinate 16,243, forward strand.
ATTAAATGATGTTGTCATTGTTGTAGTGAAAGGATTTCTCACATACTACTCAATACATGAATGTGAAATGAGTTTCTCACATAACGATTCTTAGAGTTGAAAGGCTTTCTCAACTAAACTTTGAATCAAGTTTTAGGAGCTATTCTAAATAAAACTAGCTTGAATTGGCTAATTGATGTGCCTTCCATGAAATATAAGTCAAGTAAAGAATTATAACTATTCCATGGATTTATGCTTAGCACCGATATTATATTGAGATGGAAGCTCTCCCGTAGCTAGAGGTCTGATTTTAGTAGCAATGTTCTTATCACATATATATGTGCACATATAGACATTAGCTAGTGGATCCACGTAAGCTAGAATTTAAGGTTGTTGCCTTGGCAAGTAAGGACACCCTTTTTCAGTGTAGGGTAGACACTAGATTCTGCGTTATAGCTCTTATGGTCTGTATGTCAGTTAAAGCTACGTCCCACAATAATGATGAACTAAGGTTACTTCTAGAAGTATATCACAAGTGTTCAAAATATATGTTTTACTTCCATTTGACCATGATTATTATGATGTTTTCCAACCTTTTTTATGGTTTTAACTTGGTCTTTGCATGAAATGAAATGTCCTTTTTAGCATGATTTATATCTCTATACATTGCTATCATATTTGGCATATTTTTGTACTAATGCATACTCTTGCCTACATTGTTTTACAAATGTGGGGTCCGATGCTCCTATTCCGCATCCACGTGGCTAGAGGTCACTTTAGTTATACTGACTAGTGGTGAGTCCTCAAGTTTCGAGGACCAAACCTTTTATTGCTTTCAATCTTTACTTTTCAGATGTTGTACGTGATGCCACAGTTACGCCCCATAACTCTTCATGTAATATATGGATTTGAGACTATGTAAACTTTTGCTTCATTTCTATCAAATTATGAACTGTCTTTTAAAAATATCTTCATTTTCTATTATCTTGCTTATGCATACTAAGTGGCTTGTGTAGGGCCTCTCGGGGTCATATATGCCATGTTATGCCTAGGGTGTACCTTGGGTCATGACAAAAGTTACTACACTTCTAAGTTCAAAATTCTAAATCTAGGAAATTCTATTACTAATAGCCCATAAAGACACAAATCACATTATCTTTTGGGTGACAACATGATGAGTCCACGATTTGGACTCTTTTAGAGATTTATTTTAATGGATTTAGTGTCCTCAAATGCATATTTTATCTCAATAATTGATGTAAATCCTTGAGTTTCAGGTATTTGGAGTTGGAGACAAAGCATGGACACTGTGGAGCAAACAGGAACAAGGCAGCTGAAAGAATGAAGAAAAGAAGGCATGAGGATCGCCTAAGCCATTGGGCGAGTCACCGAATGGCCTTGGTCTCTCCCAATGTTCCAGAGTACCAAGCCCTGAAGGACAAAATCAAATAGGCGACAAAAAGGAGCAGTCGGCGAGTCCTTGAATGGTTTCGCGAGGCAGTGCCATATCGCCCAAAGTTACAGAACTTGAAGTTGCTGAAGGACAATGCAGAAAGATGATGAACCAGACCAAAGGGCCGATCGCCGAATGAATCGGCGATCCCGACTAACTGCACCGAGTGATCCTTCGCAACACAATTTTTGACAACTATAAATACCTGTTTGAATTTTTAGTTTAGTATCAAGTTTTACATTTTTCAGAACTCAGTTTTAGAACTTAATTTTTTGGAGACAATTTTCCTTAGCTTTTGAAGATTCGAAAACTTCCGATTACAAGAAATTGGAAGTGGGTGTTGAAAATTCTTCATCGTAGACTTGTTTCAAGTGAATATAAATTAGACCTAATTGATTATCATGCAATTTGGTATCGATTTCTTCCCTTATACTATGTCTTGCTAAAACCCCAATTTTTGGGTGTGATTTTGTGAATATGGATTGAATTTACTGCTGGGTATTGCTAATTGATTGTTTATTCGCTGTTTATAGGTTATTTTTTTCCAGTAGTTGTGTTTGAATTAAATGGGGTTGTAGTTGCAAATACAATTTTATCTTCGTGTTTTTAGCTTTCAAGAGAGAGAATTTTTAAAACCAAAACTACTGAATCGATAGTCTGTGGTTATTGGGTTTTCGTGGGTTCAGCTCGAGAGAGTGAATCCTAAACTCTTTCCCACACATTCAGCTCGAGAGAGTGAATGGACTAAGGCGAAGGTTGTACTTCATTGCCACTTATCGGTGTTTGAGAGAAAATATACCCCCACTAAAGTCTAGCCTAGTTACCAATTTGCAGCGAGTTACTATCAATAACATTTACCCGGTTGTGTATTTTAGCCCATATTCCTATCACATCCCAAGAATCCTGTCTCCATATTTACATTTTCGTTGTAGTTGTCCTTTTAGTTGATGATTGCTAAAAAATCCCCTTCGATATTTGACAGTTGTGTCACCATTTGATTTTTCATGCTTTTACTCGTTAATATCTATAGTCATAATAAACTTGAAGATATTTTTACTTTTTTATTAATTCTCAATTACAAACTACTCCATGTGGGAACGATCCCAACCCTTGGTTGGGATATATTACTATTGAACGACTGTGGACACTTAGTATTGGATGAAGCACCCAGATACGTCAAGTAAAAATGGTGCCGCTGCCGAGAAGTGGTGCTACTTGAGAATTTTTAGTTAAGTTGAATTTTGTTCTTGTTAGTTATAGTTCTACTTACTAAATTTTTAGTTTTAGTTTTTGTGTCACTATTTTGAGCATGCAATTGGAACATGTCTGGTAGCAATGGTGACCAAATGGACCTCTCTCTTTTGAGGATGATGTCTCTTATGGATTACATCCTAAGTTTTAGACAATTGGAGAGTGAGTCCATCCATGAGTTGTGGTTGAGATATAAGACACTCTTACTGTAATGCCCAACTTATGGAATCTCAGAAAGCGTGCTATTGGACTGCTTCTACAAAAGTCTTGGCCCGTAAAACAAAAAAATGGCTGAGGGGGTCTCTCATGACTACCCTATGCAATAACAGTCCAGCTCCTTGATCACATGACCATGAGCAACAAGGAGATTCAGAAAGACCATATTTTGGCCACACTATTGACTCAGCTGGATCTAGTGGCCAAGAAGATCATGGAACTGGAGGCACCAGATAAAAGGAAAGACCGATTTATTCCACCTCATGAGCGTATAAAGCCCAATGTGAGTGAGGGTGGAAAAATAGAGGAGATATTCTCACTCATTCTCTACAAAGTCAAAAGTCACGACAAGAAGTTGAATGAGATAAAAGAGAATGTCTTACTGTTGAATGAGATAACTACTTCCCAATTCCTATCTGTTCAACGACTGGAGACCCAAATAGGCCATGTATTGTGTCATCTCTACCCCACAAATCTAAATTAAGTGCGGAAGTCGTGCCACGACGTTAAACAAGGCGATGTTTGGGAGGCAACCCAAAACCATTTATTGCTTTATTTTTTGTTTTAGAAATAATGGTGTGTTGATTTTGCAGGTTAAAGCGTGGAGAGTGTTTGAAAATTACAGGTTGGCGAGCTACAAGGTCCAGTCTGCGCATTGCTGAATAGGTCGGCGCGCCCGAACTAATCCGTTGTTTGACTCAAGACATCTTCAAAATAGAGTCGGTAAAACTTGGTGAGCCCAGGTAATTATTGGCGAGTCGTCGACTAGGTCGGTGAGTCATCAACCAGATCGGCGAGCGCGACTAACGTCGTTGAATGGGCGAGCACTGGATGGTTTTAAAAGGCCAATGGTTTCAAAGTTTCAAAATCTTTATTTTCCCTCGCTTTCAAACTTCGCAAACTCGCACCTAGTTAGTACTTTCAATATTCTTGCTATTCATAAGTATTTTGGTTGTTGATTGGTGCTCAAATTTTCAATTACATTGCCGCCTAGCATTTCAAAGTACTTTAATCAGCATAAAATGTTGGTTTTCTAAACCCCGAGTTTATTTTCTTAAATATGTACTCATTTGCAATTATCTTATCTTAATGATGTGTGTTGGGCCTCTCTGATAGGATTAGAATGTTTGAATGTCGATTTTAATTTCATAATCTTTCCCGTATTATTTTGATCGTCGAATGCCCATAAATTTGTGCCTTAAAATGAGTTAAATTTTGTGGGGGTGTGCTTGCATGTTGGTTAGATTGGTTGGGTGAATTTTGAGTAGCCCGTATTTGTGCTAAATTGCATAAATTGCACAATGATAGAGTGGGTGACACTATTCTTAGATCGGCGAGTCACCTAATTCTCTGTGCATTTTTTTGGATATTTCCTAAGTTCTCCTCGAGGTTTTGAAGACATGACTAGATGAAAAGCAGCTTAAAGAATAATACCACCCCAAGAGAAGACTAAAGGTATTACGATAAATGAGAATGCAGCTATATCCAGAGGCAAAGCTACGAAATTTCCCACAGAGGGTGGGAAAGGCAAGGGCAAGAGGTCCACTTCTGACGGCAGACCACTATCAGAGATCCTACTGTTCCTTAATGGGCCAAGGGATTCTGTGCAGCTGTGCATGTTTTCTGGAGGATTCGCACGTGACAACTCCTAGTGGATCTGGCACTGCCGTTCTTCCTGAGGTGATCCCGAGCACTAATGCTCAGAATCAGAGTGATGCATTGGGCACTGATGCCCAAACGGATGGAGCGACTGTATAGACATGACCCTCTCTTTACCTCCATCTCTGCCTTACTTTATTTCAACCTGTGGATGTTTTTATTTGTATTTGAGGACAAATGTTTTTATTTGTGGTGGGGTGAGGTCCATCTTGTGTGACTCCATTTTGTTTATATACCTGGGCTTTGAGCTAAATTCGTGTTAAACACTGTTGTTTGTGGAAGGTTTGAGCTTGTG
>JAJOOH010005141.1:0-17445 GCA_029582605.1 Solanum gracilifrons
AACTGGAGAACATGAGATCCAATGTTGACATGGCAAAACATTTTGATGCATTGAAATCTGAACTGGTCAGTGTCTTCTGCATATATTTTTAGAGACATCTTTATCGAAATGTTAATGCATCTGTTGTCCGTGGAGCTTTAATTTTTTTTCTTTCTCTATGATTGCGGCTTCACTATTTAATACGGTTTTGGTCATACTTCTAATTCATGCAAACTGTGAAATATAACCTTCTCCTCACGCAGGTAAGATACTCGTTGCATCACCAGCTGTGTGATATAGCCCTAAATCTAATTTCTGGAAAATGTCTTTCCAGGAAGTTTCCGCATGAAAGATGTACTAAGCTTGATTCTCCTTTTGCAGTCTGAAAAATATGGAGCTGAAGATAGCTGGAAAGAGTTTTTCTCTTTCCATGTTGAAACAGTAGAGAATGCTGTTAAGTCATGGCATGAAACTTCAAAAGTGGACCCTAGAGTTTATTTCCTTCTGAACAAGGAGAAGACAGACACAGAGAAGTACGCTCCAGCTGTTAATATAGACAAGGTGTTAAAGCTACTTCCAAAAGTTCTCCTCGTTCATTTTTTCCTTCCTCTTATATGTCTGAATTGAATTTGTGAGTTATAGGTTACATTGTCAAGTGCAGTTCGATATAACGTATACTATCTAACTGTGTGCTTTTATTCATGTGCTAGGCTTTTGAGTCACCCCAAACGCACAGCAATTGTTTTTCATTTCTTCGACAGTATGCTGAAGATTCTTTTGCTCAAGCTGCGTGTTTAGTGACACCAAAAAGTATCATATCTTATCCACAGGTAAATTCAGTCATTGAATACTCTTTTGGGCATCCCCCCCCCCCAAAAAAAAAAAAAAAACCAAATTAAAAAAAACGAAAAAATTAACTCCTCGGAAAGAGGATATTAGGTGGTTGTGTGATCATGGAATGAGGAAGCAGAAAAAGATTAAAGTTTTTGCTTTTTTTCTTCAATTTGCGATAAAGCACGAAAGTTGCATACAGATACTGGATTCTGCAATCTAGAGTCAATATGCTTCTAAGAACACAGATAACCTCTTAGAACAGTTTTTCCTATGGATTCATGCACTGAAAGGGTAAAGAGGTAATTACCTTGTTAGTTGTGTACAAGTTGGTCTAGATACCATCGTTATTAAAACAAGAGGTTATTAGCTTAATCTTATTCCAAATTAACCAATATTTGATCTCTCTGATTATCTATAAAAAGCATCATAGTCTGTTAGAAGCCTTGTCAGGTGAAAATAATAATCTGTCAGCGACTATAATTGAGTCAACTGAAGGGGAGCCTTGGAGCAATGGTAAAGTTGTCTTCATGTGACCTAGTCACTAACATATTATTATTTTCACCTGACAAGACTTCTAACAAACTATGATGGGTTTGAGCGGGGGAGGCAGCCACTAAGGCTTGCATCGGGGAAGGCTGTTACAGCACATCCCTTGGGGTGCGGCCCTTTCCTGGACCCTACCAACCCGGGATGCTTTGTGCACTGGGCTGCCTTTTACTGTAATTGTTTCAACTGATTTGTCTTTGCTCTATGAATACTGAATGTTGGTTCTATACTTCCATTCTATAACTTAATTGGATTCAAACACCCTAACCTTTGTAGGCTTACATTTTAATTCTATTAGGTAGCATAGACCCTTCTAGGTTTGCATTTAATTTGTGCCTTGTTCTATTAGCATCATTGTAAGTCGCGGTCAAAGCAAAGAAAAAGATGCCAAAAATGATTCACTTCAGCTTCTAGCTCGCTTAGCTTGGTTCAGACAAACACAAGCCAAAGGAAGTTGAAATCAAGAATGAACTTGACTTGTCTCTTTGGGAGAGTGGTAAAGGTGATCTTGACCATTGATGGTTTAGTATCATGTTAGTGTCTGGTGTGAATCAAAGACAACATTGTATTTATATATGCAGTTTTTGCAATTGTTTTATTCTTTCATGATTGTTTGACCCTCAATGATGTGATCTGACAGGTTTGGAAAGGTCAAGGATCAAGAAAATGGAAGCATGGACAAAATGATGGAATTTTCGTCCAATTTGAATCTCCTCTAGTGCGGAGGTTGTGGTTTATCCCTAGCTCCACTGAGAAAGGCAAAACATTATGCAGGTCTGTTCCCTTTGTCTTAGCCAAAATACAAGCACACAGAAAACGAGAAAAAAATTTGGATGTCACAGCCACAGCATGCATTTGCGTGTGCACCTTATCTATTTTAATAAAATGCATTACAAATGCTATTATTCCTTTAATGGATACAATACTTAGCATATTCGAACGCGTGACTTCAATATGTGTCTTGAGCATACCAGCTTATCTAATGCAAAAGGATAATAGCTTATGATTTTTATGTTCATGTACATCAAGTATGGGCTAAACTCTTGACATGTGAGAAATTAGATAAAACAAATGAGCAATTCAACTGAATGTGCATTTCTGAATTTTCTTTCGCCTGTGTAGCCTGTGAACATTCCTGTTTAACTTGGGGAACTATCCTTCTGAACTTTTCCATATTTGTTTCGCCATGTGGTGGCTGAGGATTTCAACTTTATACATGAGTTGAGGAAGTTAATGCTTTTGAAGCCATTTAATCTCTTGCTGCAATTATTGTGTGTTAGAAGCACATTATCAATTCGGACTTGTTAAATATATATCCACGTTTAAGAAAAAACTGTGGGAAATATGTTTAAGTGGCAGCATCTTCTTTCCATGAAGAAATTAACAGATAATATCTTTTTGAATAATGAGATCTTTTTGCATAGTTGTGCTTGTCGAACAATTAGAGCTGATTGTATATAATTTAAGTACACATACTTAATTTTCGAAGGAATGATTCATAAGTATGCAAATTCAATTCGAGGCATCGGCTCCTTCTTCCTATACTGGGTGATGACCCTGGATTAACTAACTCTATCTTCAATTTTCAGGGATCCAGTGCCTTTGGATATTAGTGCACATGAAATTCTTCCGCGTGTATTCAAGCAAGAATAGTTAAGATAATCGCAGTTCCATATCTTGGGTTAGCTCTTTGTGGGATCGTGCTGGGGAGAAAATGGGCCTGCTAACTACGAGGAAAAGCACGAACGGTACATCACATCTTTTTATTGGATTGGCGCAATATGTGGGAAGCTGTCAAACTCCGCAGTTCTCTTATATTGGTGAGGTAGGTTATGTTAGCTGTCAAGATATCAAAATCTTTTGAAGTTTTCCTATAGTAGATTAGAATTTCCGAGTGTCGCGTAACCCTCTGTATTTTCATTTTACTTTTACTCTGTTGTCTGTTTGATCTGGCATTGAGTTTCTTAGAAGTCATTTTTTCAATCGTTTTCGGATTGGAACTCTTGTAAATTTGCGCGGCAAGAAGCAATGTTGCTGTTGTGACCTTAACTTGATTTCTCTCTACCTGAAAGTATATTGGAGTTTGTTTTGCAATTTTCATCACTGTTATCCAGCCTCTTTTTAACTTTCCCTTTCTTGGATGTATTTTTGGCATCTCATATCTTGGTATATATTTGGTTCAACTTTTGTATAGACTTCCTTTTCCCTAGTAGAACTCTTAAGTAGAAAAGTTTTCTTTAGTTTACTCTATTGCTTTACACCCTTGGAGCAACGATAAACTTGTCTCCTAGTAACCTATAGGTTATGATTTCGAACCATGGAATCAACCACCAATGGTTGCGTCAGGGGAGACTGCTTATGTTACACCCCTTTTGTGGTGTGATCATTTCCCAAACCCTGTGAGGGGATGTTTCGTCTGCTAGATGGTCTTTTTTACAGTTCTCGAGTCGTGGAGTCGGTCACTAGATTGCCTTTGATCATTGTACTTGGAATCTCTTCATCCTTTTTTGAAAAACAGATGAAGGGTGTGTTCGATAAGGAGGATTTTTTTTTTCAATTTTTCATGTTCGGTTGATCAAAATTTTTGAAAATCTTTTTCTACATATTGATGGTGTCCACCTCACCCTTCAACACGCTTCATTTTCACTCTCACTCCTTAGCTCGCCACCCCCACATCCTTACCATTTATCCTTACCTTTCATAGTATCATTTAGATTATATACAAATGCTTTTAGGATAATATTTTTTTACTTACATATCGAACACAAATTATTTTTCTAGAAAACATATTCTGAAGAGAAGTAGAATAGTAGAGCACTGGAATATTAAAGCAACTTCCAATAACTTAAAACACACGAAATTTTACAGAATTGCATTAGGTAAATAAACAAGCTCCTTGTATGTTTCACTTGGTGAAACTGTAAAAATAAATTACTTAATACTAATACGCTTGCATTATTTTAATGACCATCATTAATCTGATTGATCATTTATACATTATCATCTGAAGTTGCAGAAGAACCAATTCTCTTTGATTGAAACTTGCAATTATGAAGAACATAATTGCATGCATTTACTGCTTCACCAATTGTTAAATAAATCCATTCTTTCCCAATTTTGTCTATGAAGTTTGACTTGTCCAACTTCTTCATCACTTCCCCTCCAGGATTTGCCAATAAAACCTAAATCAGTAACGGAGTCAGAATTATTACTACGGGAATTAAAAAGCATACAAAGATCTATCTGCACAGTATAATTTTCCGATGAAGGAGTATATTTCTAGTTTGTACCTTAAGGCATCGTCTATCTGCATTTCTTTTCACTTCCTCAAGCATACTAATTCCACTTGTATCAATGTTTCCAACAGCTACATTAATAGGATTAATGTTAGCACTAAAAAACATTAACAAGATTTGATTAAAAAAATCAAATTAACATTTAATAATAACAATTTTTTTTAATCTTGAATTAACACTAATTAATTAATTACCACTCATATCCAATATGACATATTGTAGCTCAATTTCTGTTGAATCCCTTTGCTTCTCTTCTTCTTCATCTATCCATCTTGATATTCTAAGATATTCCAACAACCCATAGTTTAATAATAAGCACGTTATATACGATAAAATTCACCAGTAAAATTTGAAACTCCACAAACATGACTATTTTTAAAAGATATGATGTAAAAGTGACTATTGAACGTTATTTCTCCATTATTGTTACCTTTCCCTTAAATAACTTGCATTAGCAAAATAAATTGGGGAATCAATGTGGATGATGAGAACTCCTGGAACACTGCTTGCTGCTGAATATTGTTCAATATTTCTATATGTCATTGAATTAGGTATTTTACCTAAAACAAATGTTTTAGGCCTTGCTACAAATAAAAGTATCCTAAGTAATGACATTGCCACCTAAGTCACACATAAAAAAAAAAAACATAGTTAACATTAGTGGAAACTCAATTTTTCGAAAAGAGATGTATCGTCATAATCAGGTAACTTAAAAGATAATTACATATGTTGAGGTACTTACCGCGACTATTAGGCCAACTTCAACGCTACCAAAGACGACTCCAATATACGAGCTAATGCATACGAGGAAATCGTATTTATCAACTTTCCATAAATGGATAGCAGAATTGTAGTCAATAATGCCAAGCATGGCTGAAATTATGATGGAGGAAAGAACAACAAGAGGTGTGTAATGGAATAATGGTGTTAGTAACAACAATGTTATCATCACAGCTATTGACATTACTATGTTGGACACTGTTGTTTTACATCCTGCATTGTAATTTACCGCGGTTCGCGAAAATGGTCCTGAAAAAAAGAGGGGGGAAATTAAGTAAGAAATCGGACTATATACTAAAATTCTTTTATTATGGATATGAATATGTAGTTCGATTAATGAAAAAAGTTAGTTTGCTTAAAGCGATTGCCATGAGTAAACATATATACTAGCAAAAATGTATAATAACTGTATAACTTATGTTATATATACACTGATTATACACCAACGATAACTAAAAATTGTTACGACTAGACCAATGACTATATATTTTTAGTCGTCTGGCTAAAAATGTAAGATCCCTATACTAGTTGATGAGGGCAATGGGGGAAATTTGTTAATGGGCCTGATTATGGAACTTAATTGGGCTTATGTTTTTTCTTGAATAGATTGGATTGGGCCTACCTGTGGTTAAGTAACAAGAGGTGCAAGAACCAACAATGTTCATAAGCCCAAAAGCAATCATTTCTTTGTTTCCATCAATATCATAGTTTTCAAGTATGGCAAAACTCCTTCCAACTGCTATTCCTTCCTGTAATATTTAATATAATAATTTCATTAGTCAGTAATAATAAAAATAAATAATGCAAATTGGTATTGAACAAATAAAATGTTGTTCTATTGTTTTTAAGTACCTTCGTGTAAAAGACATGAGTTACAAGTGTGCAACTTTACTAGTAGTATATATCTGTCTTATTTTTAAGATTACAAATATCGATAGCATAGTTTAGAAATAAAGTCAACGAGTCACCAGTGTACGATAAAATAACAAAGATGACTATGTCATTGTTTTTGTTTCTTCATAGACCTTTGCCCCAAATATCTTCGAATTCGATTCGAGTACTTACAGCCAAGGAGATGATACTGGTGACAACGCCAGTCTTAATGGCAATTGCAAGATACTGTGAGCTAAACGCCAGTTCAGAATATGATGGTGGATTTATCCCCTTTTTCAAATGCCCAATCTGGCAAAAATAAAATCCAACAAAATTCCAAAAAATTAATTCACGGATATATTAGCCTCATGTACTATCTTATATTATAAAAATAATATGAGTACCATCACTAAAAATAATAATTAATCATCCAAAAGAAACGTACAACATGTGAAAGTCACTACGTACTATGACTAATTAATTATTATATATGCACATGCAATTAATAAATTTAATTAATTAATTTTGAATTTTGAAGAATTATTATTATTACCACTTGAACACCATTTTTTTCAGCATGGGTGAAATAAACAAGAACACTTCCCAAAATTACAGATGTTAGAGGCGCCATAGCACTTATCCAGAAGAATTTTGGCTTCATTTTGCTCTGCCCACAAAAATAAACAAGTCCATATTAGTATCGCTACAACAAAAAAAACTTTTAGCAATAATAAATATGCACAACAAAGAGTGTTAAATTTTTTTACCGACATTAGTTACTCTTTATTAGATATAATGTTGTTATAGACTATAAATTATACTTACAAAATATCTGGTCAGCAAGAGGAAGAAGAGGAAACAGCAACCTAGGACTCCACTTTCCCACCTCCACTGCAGTAAATAATAATAATAAACAAAAATATTTTAGAAACTAAAAGAATGAAAAAGAAAAAAAAAGTCCATAAATTAAATTGGAGTTTGGTCATAAATACTCCTTCATTTTCACTAAAGGTCTCGAACAAAGTTGTACATCTCAATGCAAATACAAATCATTTGGAGCGCAAAACAAGTACCAGACATCGAGCGAGAATAATGTTATAAAGGAGTTACGTACGTACCTGGTGGATTTGGGTAAAGATAGAAGTCATTACACTGACAATATCAGTTTGATGGGTGAAATGAACGAGGCCAAGTATTCCTTTCAATTGTTGTAAGCACACAACAGTGGCTGCCCCACCCATGAATCCCAATATTGTTGCGTGAGACAGAAAATCCACTATAAACCCTAGCCTGTATGTATCATCATGACAAAAATATACGGGTGCACGTGTCAGATTCGCTAATAGTAGTGTATTTTTGGAGAATCAGACACAAGTTCATGCAACTTAGGTCTATGAGTGTGTATCTCATGGCAATTCTGAGAGGTGGATCCAGAATTTTAAGTTGGTTAAAATACAGTTAAAAGTATAGTACAAAAATAATTGGAACTTATATTCTCAACATGCCCCCTCACATGTGAGCATGATTCTTTTTTCATGGCCAAACACGTGGAAATTCTTTTTGGTATGAGCGACTGTGAGATTCGATATAAGGACCTCTGCCTACTCTGATACCATGTTGAAGTGTGACCATCTCATTTAAAAGCTTAAGTTATTACAAAGAACATACTTTTATTAGTTAATTATATTCTCAACATACAGGAACTGACCTTAAGAAGCCTAAAGAAGCTTGGAAAACTCCAGCAAAGAAAGTAGCAGTAAACACCAATTGAAGATAAAGCTTTGGATTTTCATGAGGATTAACAACTTTCCCAAGCATGGCAGAAATAAGAAGTGATGGAACTGCTACATTCCCTATTGCCAAATGCTTTGAACTTCCCAACATAGCATATATCAATGGTGGCACAAAGCTTGAATCTGCACGTCACATATGTTTAAGACCACAAAATTAAAAAAACATTTTAACACATTATACATATTTTCAGTTTAAAACTACAAGATTCAAACGTCTCTCGTCCTAGCTTGTCCAAAAATCCAGTCAAACTAACACACATGTAATGAAACAGAGAGAGCAATATCATGTTGTAACTTAGACATCAAGTCATGACTAGTAAAGTTATATAAAACCATGTCCATAATTATAATCCCTTTATTTTAAGTAACATTGTCATGTCAACTAAATTTACTATAGACCTACATACCCAATATTCATTAATCTGACAGTGTAAAAATTCTTTTACGTTATCAGTATATAAGTTAAAACACATATTTTAAAGACGGGATCGAGTAGTATATCTTGTTGGATGGTCTATCAGTAACAATCTTTCTATCTGGACAAGTTAGAAACTTACAAAGTCCAATAACAGGAGGCAAGTTAGCCAAGCCAGCATAGCTAATCCCTTGAGGAACAGCAAGACTAGCAATTGTGATTCCAGCAATAATATCAGCTTTAAATAATTGAAGTGTATAACGAGGAGCCCAATCTAATATTGGTACAAAATATTGAAAACCCAAAGAAATTTTTTTGGAAAGTGGTTGATTCTTGAATTTTCTAAAAGGGTCATCAGGAAATAATGTTTCTTTCACATTAGATTTGAGTGTCTTCAAGAATGGCTTTGGTGGTGGAATTTCAACCCTTTGATAATGATGATGAGAATATTGATCATCAAAATCAACATTAATACCCATAATTTTATGCTAATTAATGAAAGATTAAGTGATGATTAGAATCACCAAGAACTTGACTACTTATAATATTCAATGAGAAAAAGAGATGATGATGTAAATGAGAAATTGGTTTTGATTTCTTATGCATATTGGGAGTTATAGAGGATGTCTATATATAGAGAGCCAAGAGAAGGTGGAGTGAAGTGGAGTGCCTTTTTCCCTATTTCAAAACTCTTACTAATCCCTCCGTTTCAATTTACGTGACATATTTTTCTTTTTAGTAGCCTCTCTGTTTTATATTCGTTGTCCACTTTCTCCTTTATGCACACTCTATGTATGTATATGAACAAAACTGTAGTTTTACTAGTTTATCCTTTCAGAAACGTCTTTAGAACTTCATAAAAAAAAATTACGTTGTCAGAAAAGAATTAACTATAAGGATAAAATAAAAAAAATTAAATCAATTGTATCTTGATTTTTATAAATTGACAAGTAATTTTGAGATAATATTTATAGTAATGTGGATAACTAATATAAAACGAAGACAATATATCCAAAAAAAGAACATTATCGTTTTTATAATTAGAAATAACTAATCTTCAAAAAAAAATTCTTTTACTATTTATGAAATAATTTAATTCACATAAATTTTTTGAGCAAGTCAAACAATGCCACAAAAAGTGATACGTAAAGAATATTTATTTTGTTATGTATTCTTTTTGTGTGTTAGGGTTCCATACTTTCATTGATAACCTCTCAAATTAAAGAGTTAGGGGATTGACATTGACTAATCTTTGAGCTAACACACAAAGGTGAGAATTTTTTGATTGGACGCATAGAGACATCTCATCCATGAAATTGTTGTCACACTACCAACAAAAGTCAAAAATCGAATAGAACGTTCTAATAAAGACAATTTTATATCAAATAATTTGAATTCGAGATCTCTGATAATTCTATTTTATTGGGTGACACGTGTCAACTAGTCAACGGCTTAGTTAATCACCACCTTATTGGTATTCCAGCTAAGTGTAAGGTCACATTGTCTCTCATTACCAAATAGATTTTTAGAGCTCAAGGTTTTGTTGCCTACCTTACCATTCAAAAAAATACTCACGTGGACATGTGTGATTGGTTGATAAAGATCCACATAGGACACGTGGCGACGTGTTGGGAATTAGGAAGATACAAGAAATTAGGAATTACATCAGCTTTTTGTCGAATCTTTAATAATATTCTTTTTCAGTGCAAGTATCTGATTAAATTAAGCTTAGTGTATTAGTAAAGATAATTTGAACTTTTAACCGGCAAAAAAAGTGTTAATTGGTCCAACTCTTATACTTGTGAATTATATAGTTTGTTTAATGAGGTTTTATACCAACTACAACCTAACATACGCTGATATTTTTTGTCAAATTATTGAGTTAATATTATCACACCTAACAATAATTTTAACCTATAGTCACTCAAATTTATCTATAGTATCAAAAAAATAAATATTATGTCCACTATCTCAACATGCATGTTTAATTCTGTGATACTGTGATTTTGGTGCAATATTAATGTGAATGTTGAATTTTTGCTCTTTGTTTTCTAGATGTTCCGTACTCGCTTTGAGGTGAGAATAATTTGAATTTGTATTACAAAGTTTTACCATGAGATAAAATAATCTTACTATCAGAAACGATTCAATTCTCAGAGTTCAACTTGAAAACTTATAATTAAAAATATATAAGAGTATTTATATATTATGACTATTCACGATAATATAATTATAACAAAAATTAAGTTACCAAATAATTTGGAATTTCCAAATGGATCTTGATATATTCCATCTAGTGGTTGATTTGGCGGTATATTCACCTCATTTGCACATATATAAATAAGAATGATTTCTAATTATTTGTATGTAACTTTAAAATTTCTATGGTTATAACTTTGATTATACAAATGGGGTTCACTTTTAGTTATTTAATCAGATGTAGATCTTCTGATTATAAGATTCTCAATTCCTTATAGTAACAAAAATAAATTACTATTATTTTTTGTCCAAGCAAAACTATATTATAATTGATGAATGTATAGAAAAAAGCTAAACGTAAACTCAGCAACTTGAAAAAGCATTAGCTAACCAATATGTGTGTTTCATGTGCCATCAAGTATTAACCATCATAGATAAATGGATTTGACAATATAGACAAGAATCAAAATAACTATTAAAAATTACATGCACGTTGAGAAGTTTCAATACAATTTTTATTTGAAAAAAAAAGTGTTAGTGGAATGTGTAATAATAATATAGGTTGTAGAGCAATATAGATGTTTGGGATCGTAGCTACAAAATAAGTCCTAACTAAATATATCCAAACAAAAACTTCATAATTTACTACTATATAATATTAATGTGATGCTTATATATTTAGATCATGTCTTCTACATTTTTAATTAGATATTATTTGCAATAATTATAGCTCTTTTTCTCACTAGTTCCTTTAATTTTGGGGGAGAAAAAAGGACAAGAAAAAATTGTTGGGGGAAAAGTAGTATGAAACTTCAATAAAAAAAAATTGTTGACACACTGTTGTTTGGATGGCTGCCATCCACTGTATTATATTGTGTTGTTAGTTTAAATGCAATATCTTTTATTGTTATATTATTGGATTTTATCATATTGTATTGTTAAATCTATTTTATATAACAGCGAATTAAAGTTCAATTTTATGTAATGATTGATTTAGTGTAGTTAGAGGTGTTCGTGGTTTGATTTGGATCTGTTATTGATCAAAACAAAATCAAACCAATCTAGTCGGTTTTTAAAATTTCTAAAACCAAACCAAACCAAATGGAAAAAATAACCATCGGTTTGGTTATTGTCAGTTTGGTTCAATTTTTCTGGTTTATTCGGTTTGAAAGTAATGAATTTTTAGGACGTACATATCTCGATAGACACAAACACCTAGTACATGAACAATCCACAGAAAAGCTAATGTCGGTTTAGTTAAGCAATTAAGCAATACTAGAGTTATCATTACACGAACAAAGTAATTCAATTAAGAGAACTATTTTATGTGAAGTAGGGTAGGTAAAGACTAAAGTGAATTTTGATGGACGTGGACTTAGAATTGTTATAGTTGGGCTAAAGTGTTGGGCTTGAGAAAATGGTAAATTTAAAGACTTAAGTTAATTTAAATATTTATATTTTATTTATGAATAATATATAAATAATTATAAAATTTATATATCTAATTTATCGGTTCGGTTTAGTTATTTTTGCGGGTTTTTTTTTGGTAAAATCAAAACCAAACTAAATAGTATCGGTTTTCAAAATTTAAAACCAAACCTAACCAAACCAAATCAAATATCTATTTTTTTAATTTGGTTTGAATTGCGGTTCGATTTGATTTTTTAATCAAGTAATTTCTTTTGAACTAAGATGAATGATACAACTCTTATTAATTTAACAGTTTAGAGTTACTCAGTAAATCAATTGATTCTAATTGTTGGACTGACTTAACAAAATAACGTTTTCCTAAATTTTTTAAAAAAAAAAAAGCATGAAAGCACTAGTAAAAAATATGGGTACGAAATCCACTATGATCAATAATGGAGATATTCAATGATATATATATTATAAGGTGCAAGAGCACAATAATCACACGCAAGACCAACCATGTGGAAGATGCTCGCTCATCCAATAAATTCACAACAAAAATCACCTTCTACAGTACAAGCTCAGAACCAAAAAAAAAAAGTTACAAATTTTATCGCTAATTAATTATTAAATAACTCGCGATTTTAAATCTATCATGATATTTCTATGACTAGGTAAAATAAGAAATGTAAAATTAACTGTTTTCAAATGAAACATAGTGAGTGCATATATATAAATGTTTTTTTTTTTAAAAAAAAATATTTATTAATAATTAAATTGGTATATATATAGTGTTACAATAAGTAGTGTGTCGTTATTTTATTTTTTGCACCTATTGAGTTAGCATTAATTCTTGATCAATACTCCCTCCGTCCACAATTGTTTGTCAGGGTAAGGTCATGCACACCCCTCAAGAAAAATTTAATACAACGTGTAATTTGACTAATATAACCTTACTATACCAAGAATATCAAAAATCCACATAACTTTTCAATTGAACTACACTATCATTAAGGGCAGAATTGGAAAAAAGTGACTAATTATTTCTTGATTGTTTAAATTGACAATTAATCTTGGACATCTATTTTTAGTATACCTGCCAAACAATTGTGGACGGAGGGAGTATTTGTTTGTGGAGTTGTTGAATATTCAGAATATTCTCTTTGATTAAAGTGATGTTTTTCTGTGGACAGGAAATCAAGTTTATAGTGTTTGATTATATAAGCCATGTGGAAGTGTATCGGTATAGTTCCATGCACTTAATGTAGTCTATTTTTTTTTTCTACTCGGGGTCGGAGTCAAAATTAGAGTCCCGACTAAATTTGGATCGCGCATTGCATGGTATATTTGGGTGTGCGCTCCCAATAAGATTTTTTCCATATCCAGGGCTCAGATCCAAGACCTCTGATTAAGAGTGAAACAGTCTCACCACAACCCATGTTGATAACATAGTCTATGTTGGTTTTGTGGTTGTGAATCTATCATAATGTATTTTCTAGTTTTGGAACTTTATTTTTTTGTGTTTTTTTCCCACTATTGATCCAAAGGCTAAAGTTTTCATCGTTTGTTGAATCATTATGTGTTTTGGTTCATCTTCAATTGAATGGTTGGCAATAGCTAAGAGGCGTATCAAGGATTTCGGGATGATGGGTGCACTATTATGTAAATGTGGATTTAATTGGTTTTACATTTAGCTTCGTATCATTGAAAACAGTTAAAATTTTAAAATTATAGGTCCAAAATTGAAATGCTCAAATAATTAAAACGCCAAAAGTGTTACCAATAACCGCTTAGAGAGGTGTTAATGAATTTCAGAAAGAAAAATAATACAAGATAGATATAAAGTTTAAATTTATAATCTCAATGAGAGGTGCATGCAATCATCATCGCATTATATGATACTTTCATTGTGGATTCACACATCTATGTTTAACAAAAAGATAAAAACATAACACTACTATATATGATTTCAGGAGAGAAGCATGGGTTCACGTGAACCCGGTGACCCCTCCTGCATATGCCTCTAGCTATTGGGTCGGATCAATTCATAAGAGGTATATTTTTTTTTAAAATTAAATTGGTTGGAAAAAGTTATTAATTAGGTTGGGTCGATTTATTCATAAGGGGTACGGTTAATTAGTCCGTTAGTTCATAAATTTGTTCTTCAAAACCATAGACCAATTAATAGAATATTGTCCATGCCCTTTTGTGTAGAAAGTTTTTATTTAATTAAAATGCAAGTAAAATTCACCTTAATTAGACTGAAATTCTCAAATTCATTTAAAGTTCCATCATATTGGGTGATCAGAATAAGTAAACTTAAAAGTGAGAGAATCAAATGTGAATATCATATAGTGGAATGACGTCAAAGCTTAATTCTATGTACCACCCACTCTACTCTGTCTATATTTTATCACAATGTCGAAAGGTAGGATTTCAAATCTTTTAGGATAAAGATATCAAATATTCGATTTACTATTAAAAAAATTAACCCAAAAAGGAATATTCTGGTGTTCTAACAATAATATTATCTCATCTATCTGAATTATGTAATAAGAAAAATAAGTGATTTTTCTTTTATAGTTTTTAAAACTCTTTCTGAAAAAGTTTGTAGATCCAACTTTAGTCCTCTTTTAGGGTTAAGAAGGCTGTTTCGTTAGTAAAAGTTCTGAACTTATGAAATTCATTCATGCTTCGTTAGATTTTTCGGTTTATGAGTTGGAAAAGAAATTTTATAGAAAACTTTTTTCAGTGAATCTTACGCTTGTGTGAATTTGAATTAGTTAAGGCTCCAAATTAGTGATATCAAGTTAGAAATTTAATAGAGACGGTAGGCGGGAGGCACAGGATCACGGAAAATTCAATAGTGTTTGCTTAAATTTTATCTATTTATGAAATATTTACTATATATTTAACTCATAAACTTTAAATTTTTAACGCGACATTGAAGCAAAAAGGTATTCATACTATATAAGTCCCAAATTCAGTTCACTCTCCACCATTTAAAGTTCACCAAATACAACATCAGTAAGGGACAATCACTATCTTAATTATTAAACTTGTAAAATTTTAGTGTATAAGCAACATACATCATTTATATCTTGAAAATTTTAAACACATGAAAAATGCTCTAGTCTATTTCTAATTAGGGGTGGAAGGAGAATGACAAAGAGAAAGAAAGTTATTTCTTTCCATGTTTTTTTTTGTGTGGTTGATAAGCTTCAATGAGGGGTCGATTCTCAGATTGTCACTTAACTAATAATTATTTTATTAAAAGTCACATTTCTTTGTTATTTCAATATTTTTTAACAAAAGATTGATTTTATGAGATAATAACTACTAATTAAATGAAAAAATTAACTATGACAAAAAAAAAGGTGGCTTATAAAAATATATGGCTGTCTTTAACTCATGAATGTGTGTGAATATTATTATTATTATTATTATTATTATTATTATTATTAGTTTTATTTTAAAAATATATACGTTTGTGAGAGATCGATATTGACTAAATTACAAAGAAAATTAACAATTTATGAGAAATAAAAATTCTTAAACCCACAGTGGTTTCCAAACTTAAACCTTCTTATAAGTCTAATTATTTTAGGGTAATATACTTCTATATAACAACAATAACAATATATTTGTCTAATGAAATTTCACAAATAAGGTTTAGAGAAGGTAGAATATATTAGAATCTTACCATTACATTGCGAAGATAGAGATGATGGTTTTCGAAAGACAAAGGTAGAGTATACAAATATCTTACTATTACATCGCAAAGATAGATATGATGGTTTTCGAAAAACGAAGGTTTAGAAAAAGTAGAATATACACACACATATTAAGCCGTTACATTTATTCTACACAGATCTTATCGTTACATCGCAACCAAAAGTGATATTCTTCCTAAAAATAATTAAGAATAAAATGTCTGAGCCCGGGTTCGAACCGGGGACCTCTAGTGTGTGAGACTAGCGTGATAACCGACTACACCACCCAGACAAGCTATTGTGATTTTGTTGTCGAATAATGCAGACCACAGTAATTATATTTGTGTCTAATATATCTCAGTCTAATAATAAAAGCAAGAAGTAACATATAGTTTCTAATGTCTTAATTTCACTATTCATAAGCATATAATATAATTTCTTTTCTGGTTTTAACTAGTACAAATATTCTGATTCTCAAATTTACATATACTACAAGTATGGGAAGAATTTAAAAAATAATATTGAATGAGATTTGGCTTCACAAATTTTAGTTTCTTCCCTTATTTGTACTCTATATATAACACAATTCTATCTTCTATTTAGTCTCTTGAATGTATAAGATTATTTCAGGTTTAGTCAAGTTCTAGCTTCAAGTTAAGCAATAAGGATGTTAATGAAAATTATTGAGCTATGATGGTGAGGCCTGAAAGTGCACAATTTGAAACATCAATAAAACCCAAATGACTTACTCTACAAAGCCCAAATAACTATGAGCCCATCTTTTATTTATTTCAATAAGGAAAAAACTATCTTATTATATAAACATTCCTACCATAAATACTAATCCATTCTATAATTTGAAAAAATTACATATTATCTCACTAATAAATTATTTCATATCAAATTTTAAGTCAGATAACCACTCCTTCAGATTTCAAGTCAGATACTAGACACATGTATCTTTGATACCAAATACATTCTTAAATACATATACATAGGGAGAGACGCGAGCCACATAAAGAGAGATGTGAGTCAAAGAGTCAGCATGCATCTTTTATAGTGGATACATTCTAAAATATATATACATTGGGATAGAGACGAGAGGGTTAGGAGAGAGGAGACAGACAAGCGAGAGAGTCAGTGTATCTCATATACATACGAATCACGCCTACATATATAGTGTATCTGAAAGAAATTACACATAATTTGACTCGCATGTATCCGAGTGTGCCAGATACTTGTATCTGGCGAAGTAAATGTGGTACAAAAGATAATTTCAAAAACGAAAATGAAGGCATGTAATTAGACTCTCAATTAGTGCCATTTGTGTTGTTTTGCTCTTTCAATAAAGCCCAAAGTGCTCTGAAGCCCACTCTATAAGAGGTTAGATGATTTACAATAATGACCTTGAAAATGATTGCTCTTGAATTTTTTTATTTTGGTTGCCCTATGGACAAATAAATTTTGCTCCATGGACAATACAATTGACTTTCAATTTTGAAGATTTTCCCACGGGAGGAGGATTGGGGTTCATTTTAGTCTCGCTTCATTTTATGAATATCCGGAAACAATCATATTCTCATTTTCACCAATTATTTCTTTTTAGA